>OZ005656.1:225633378-225755878 GCA_963930645.1 Salticus scenicus | reverse complement strand
AATAAGGTAATTTGAGGGTTAAGTAAATTAACTCGTTGAAATATTTTTTATTTAATTTTTTAATGTTTATAATTTATATTTTAATTAATTACAATATGTATTTCTTCCAAAATTTTGATATTTTTATTTATGGAAAATTTATGATTTTTAATGGCATCATTGGTTATATTAAACATAAATAAACACCTCTCAGTTGATTTGTTAGCTATATTACTTCGTACTCTGCTATTACTCCTATGACTAAATATAAGATTTATTGTTTTATGGAGAGAAAAAATTGGGAATGAAAGGGTTAAGGTAATTTTCGGAAAACAACAGATTCTTAATCGTAAAATGGCAACATGAATAAACAAATTATTTATTATTTTGAACGATAATGTTCGTTAGGTTCGTTAGGTCGGTTTTAAGAAATAACTTGTTCTAAACATGTATATGTTAAACTAATTGCATTCAAATATCATTAACCTGATAAATAAATATCTTTGCTGGGAATGTTTATTACTTACAAAACTTGCAACAGTTATTTCAAGTCAAAATAATAGTACATCACTTCATCAGGTGAAAAAGGCAAGCACGAATTCATTAACAAAGCAGAAAGGCGCTATCGCGCTTACTAAGATATTTAAAATGACTTCTAGATATGGCTTTCTTAGAAACATCATTTGATGAATTTCGGAGTAGCAGTACTGCTGTCTAACGAAAATTGTGTTGGGACATTAAATCTAATTGAATGCGCTAGGTTCCCAGATGCATGCCTACCTTTGGGCCATTTTAAGGATCCTAGCCCGTATTTACGCAAGTTATGTAAGAAATCGCTAAAAACTCTGAACAGGTAAGCCGACGAGCGTATCTGGGATCGAACGTAGAAATGATCTCTAACAAACAGAAAGCACAAATGTTTAAAAGTCAATTGTGAAACGTGTTTTTAAAATTGTTGCATAAAAGAATGTTGGATGTTTAATTTTTAATAAAAAATATCGAGATATGATACTATTCTTGCTGATTCTTATGTAAAGTGACCTCCTGAATCCGTATATGATTCTCATTTTGCCCAGTCACCCACCGTTTTCTAGATACACCACCCACTCCCTCAATTTATTACCATGTCCGATAATTTTATGACCATGAATTTGATTTGAAGAATAAAAAATAATTAATTTAACACCTGAAAACAAAAAAATATAAAGTTAAAAAAAAAAAAAAAAAAAAAAAAAAAAAACATTAATAACAGATTTAAAAAATATAAGTTATGTAATGCATAATTTCAGTGGCAAATCCCCCCCCCCCAATTTTTCCCTTGTCGCACATGTCCATGTTTTAGAATTTTGCAACGATGTAGCCCCTCAGAAGATATTTAACGATTAAATTTCCCCCCCCCCCTCTCCTAAAAATCAAATTTATAGCCATAAAATCACCGAAAAATGATAAAAATAAGGAGCAATTCCTAAAAAACGATGGATTATAGGGCAAAATGAGCGTCCTATTCGGATTCAGGAGGTCATTTTACAGAAGAATATGCAGAAATGATGTCAGAGAAAACTTTCATGCAGAGCAGTGTTATTCAGCATTTAATACAAAACTGCTGTGTTAATAAAATTAATAAATGAGAAAGAAATTATCATGATTTTAATGACATATATTTGATTTTGTTTTCTACGGAAGCAAGAAATAAAATATTTTCACTCTCGCGTTTGTAAGAAGTATGTATGTTAGACATAATATTTTAGTAATTTAATTTATTTTTCTATTTTATTGAATAACAGTTTTTATTTATTTACTAGCGAGCTTCGCCCGCTAGCGGGTCAGTATTTTCAAATGAATCACTAAAATTAATGAATCACTTACAGTAACTTTTAGTGTTAAGAAAAGAAATTAAAAAAAATAATAATTTCTGATTGGGTAAAAAGTCGGCCCGGGTCCCCACTGCCTTCGGCAGCGCTGCCCCGTGCGCGCTGCATGCGCGTATTCCTTCCCTGACACTCCGTGCCCCTCCCCCCTCAAAAAAAAAAATCTGATCGGGTAAAAACTCACACCGGGTCCCCACTGCCTTCGGCAGCGCAGACCCATGCGCGCTGCGCACGCACGTGTGAAGGTATACGCGTGCTACGCACACATATTCCTTCTCAAATCCAATTTTTATTCTTAAGAAAAGAAAATGAAAAAAAAATCATTTCTCATCGGTTAAAAAGTCGGACCGGGTCCCCACTGCCTTCGGCAGCGCTGTCCCGTGCGCGCGGTGCACGCCTATATCTTCCCCACCCTTTCAGCCCTTCCTAATTAACCTACATATACCAATTTTGAACGGTCTAACTGAATTAGCTGAGATGCAAAAGAAAACCTAATCAGGACACCTCAAACCGTGCAAATCTGGTTAAAACTTTCGATAATATAAAAGAACTTTAATATATCTTTCGAATGATGTATTAAAAACAATTTAATCATAATTAGAAATTGAAATATTGAAATTTTAAAATATTACAGCGCCATCTGGCGGTAGAAATTTCTGTAATCTACTGTTCGATTTCAAACCAACAAAGCTATCTTATAATGTATTACTTATGGAATTATTTTAATTAGTAGCTCAGATACAAAAGAAAACCGATGCAGGAGACCTCAAAACATGTAAATGAAGCGAAATCTTGAATCCCGCTTTCGATAATATAAAAGTACTTTAAAATATCTTTCGAATGATGTACTAAAAATAATTTAATCATAGTTAGAATTTGAAATACGCGTATTATAATAACATTTAATTTGCAATTAAATTGTACATTTTTTATTTATTCTCGAAACCCGATGATATTTGAACAGGAACTTCGTCTTGTGATGTTAAAAGTTTGTAGCAAGTTTGAATTAATTTTGAAAAAAAATTGAAGCATTTTGAAATTTGCAATTTTTATTTCCAGTACAAAATCAGTAAAGCTGGAAGTAAAATCTATTTATTTCGCCCGGCGCCATGGTAACCGAAATACGTCTATTGCGAAATTAATAGAACTGTTGTGATTTGTTGCCACCTTTTTTTTTCATACTTTAGTTAATTTAAAAAAATCTAATTGCCCTATAGATAAGCTATTTAAACCGTCGGATTAAAAAAAAATCGTACCTTTCATTTGATATCTTATTTTTAACGATACGACTGATATTTCTAATTTATTTTCCACTTTTTCCGTAAAAATGTCGCTTTTTAAGCATTTAATCATGAATTCTGGGTCATTTTTCGGTAGATATGGGTCGACGTTTTAATTAATATCTCCGCTAATTAGGGTCGCATCGCTTAGCGAATTATCGCGATGTCGAGATGAAGAAATTCTGCGTCTGTCGACACCGGTTTCGAAGCGCTGCAACCATTAGCGCCGGAGCTTTAGCTATGACAAGGCATTTCTCACAGACAGACAGGCAGACAGACAGACAGAAAGACAGACAGACAGACAGACAGATGCGTACAGATTTTAATAATATAAGGAGATTGAAGAAAATAATATTTCTTTATAGAATTTTAGAATATTAACAAACAATGGATTAATTACATGGCTTTTTCTTTGCATCGCCACAATCCTTGTATTTAAATTTATATTATTTAATAGAATTGAAATGCATGATGATTGGATTACTCTATACATGTGAATGGAAAATAAATAAAATTTTGATAAAAGTTATCCTGATTAACTTTAATATAAATTAATTTTAAAAATAAAGAATGGAGGAAAAAAATACAAAGAAAGACTATTTTTTCTATTGAAAATAATTTATGTATTTCACTTCTAAAGATAGCTGATTATATATAATTCTATATTATACATTTAAATTTTAAAAGTACTTTTGTAATTAAACTGTAGAACTAACAAATTGTAATCGTTTGTATTAAAAATGAATTAAACTAATATGAAGCAATTTTATTTAAAATGTTGTGTGTAAGACATTAATTTGGAGGAGGTAGGGGGGGGGGGCGGAGACACTGGGTTTTTCATACTGCTGAGTCTCGAGTGAGCCCTGAAATTAATCATTGTTTTAATAATTGCGGAAAAACACTGGAGATTAAATAACATTTATCTAAAGCATCTCATGCAATGCTATATCATATTTTCTCAACGAATATATATTCAATATTAGAGGTTCTAATGATTGTCTACCGTGCATTCCAAAAGATACAAAAAAAAAAAAAAAAAAAAAAAAAAAAATCAAAATGGACAAATTTTCCTTTATGAACTGCATTTCCGTTTATGATAATCTCCAAATCATAAGGGATTCATCTGATAATTTAGTAATCTGTTATAACATTTTATAGATTATATGTATTTATATTCTTAAAAAAAAAAAAAAAAAAAAAGAAGAAGAAGAATGGAAGAAAATAGCATTTGCTTGTGTGTATTATTAGTTTTCTTTCTTTCCTTCCTCTTTTTTCTTTTTTTTTCCCACCCCCCACCCCACTGTTTTCATACTTCTTGGATGCGTATGATCCAATACATTTTTCTAATATCTTGACAGTATGAATGACTACCGTGCATTCCAAAAGACTATCCATTTATAATTATGATCTGATCATCATTCAGTATAGCTTTACCGAGTTGATAATATTTAAAAATATAATGTATGTAAAGGATTTAATTTATATAAGTTTGGTTTATAAATATCAAAAACATTAAAATAATAATTTGTTTTCACCAAATATAATTGAAAAATATAAATTAATATAGTCTAGTATGAAGAATATTACGAACAATTTTGACAAGCATTAATTTTCACTATTATGTATGGCTATTTTAATTTATGCCCGCTTAATTTATTTTTTTTTTAAATAATTTTTTCTAAATTTATTTACGGTAATTACTATCTACATTTTAACTTTTTACTTTCTCTTATCCATATGTATGGTAGATAAAGTTTTGCTTTTCGGTCAACTTTTCGAAATTGTGTTTTTGTTATATTTACACGTTTTGAAGTTCCTTGAATCCGAAAAACATGTTTTTCGCCCATTTTAAATTGTTTTTAATGAACATTTATATAACAGTATTTGTTATTTTATTCTTTAATGTACAATCTGTCATTATGGTAATGAATTTCGGGTAAGAGAAAGTTGTGTGAGTGCCACACCAGAATATTTCTTTTTTACCATATAGTCCTGCAGAAAATTTTAGGCGCCTAAAAAATAAGTTTAATCCTCTTTAACCGTCTTAAGCAGGATGTTGTATAATTATAAAAGTATTCAAAATATGCCATCTGAACTGCAGAATTTAGATGTAGTAAGTTTATTCCACCTTTTTTTATATATGTGTACTAAAAATAAAGTAGTTTTTTTTTTTTTTTTTTTTTTTTTTTTTTTTTTTTTTTATTATTATTATTATTATTAAAAAAATTAAAGTGTTAAAAAACGTCATCATGAAATATTCATTTATTTTAATAAATGAATTATAATTAAAAGTATAATAACAAACAATCATAAATTGATATCACAGGATAATATCTGATCCTAATAATTGAAAAAATAATTATCCATTGCGTAAATAATAGTAATCAAAATAGTTTACTTGATAAAAGTTCATATTTCATTTATTTATTTATTTTTTCTTGAATTATTATTCAAAGAAAGTATTTTATAAAGCGTTCTAGAACTCTAATAGTGAGACATTTTGAATCAAAGCTACTGAAAAATCGCGTGAAAAATATGAAAAAATGTAGTCATTCACTTATTGCTTCATAATATAACTCATCCCTTCAATATTATTCAGGCCAATAAATTTATGTGTATCAAATTTACAAATCTATTAATTTGAATAATAAATAATATGGTGCAGCATTCACACTACTTTCCCTTACTCTGCATTTGTATAAAAAAGAGATCATTATATTTTATCTATCTATCTAATTTTTAATATATACAGCATGCTAAAAAAAAAAAAAAATCTGATGTGGGCACTACATGACTTCCTTATACACTTTTAGAAATATACATAATGTTAAAAAACATTGACATTGGACCCGAAACAGTTGGCTAAACATATTTAAAAAAAAATGAATTATCACCGTGTTCTGAGCTTTTCTGAAAGTTAGCTAATAACCGACTGCAAGATTTGTACTGGTAACGCTGACGAAGGCAGCAGGGACCCGAAAAAATTGGCTAAAAGTATTTAAAAAAAGCATTTTACCGTGTTCTAACTATTCTGAAAGTTTCAAATGTCTACCTAGACGGGAAGTTAGTTAAATAAATTTTTTGTTGGACCATATAAACGCTGCCGAAGGCAGCAGTGACCCGAAACAATTGGACAAAATTATTTTTAAAAATGCATTGGCACCGTGTTCTGAGCTTTTCCGGAAGTTTTAAATGTCTAGCTAGTCGGGAAGTTAGTTAAAAATCGATTCCAAGATTTGAACTGGTAACGCTGCCGAAGGCAGCAGGGCCCCTACACAGTTGGCTAAAAGTATTAAAAAGTACATTTTCACAGTGTTCTGATCTAGTCTGAAAGTTTCAAATGTCTAGCTAGTCGGGAAGATAGTTAAATAAATTTTCTGTTGAATCGCATAAACGCTGCTGAAGGCAGCAGGTATCGGAAACAGTTGGCTAAAAATATAAAAAAAATGCATTGTCAACGTGTTCTGAGCTATTCTGAAAGTTTCAAATGTCTTGCTAGTCGGAAAGTCAGTTAAATTGCAAGATTTGTCTAAACCGTTTTTGAGTTATTACCGTTTTTTGATACATTATGGCCAAAACCTATGTATTTTTGTCATTATGAACCTAATTTTCCTGAATATCTCCAAAACGGAAAATCATAGAAAGTCCATAAAGGGAGGTGTACAACTAGATGTTATAACAAACCTATGTACCAATTCCCAACTTTCTACGTCCAACCGTTTTTGAGTTATGCGACATACACACACACAGACACACACACACACATACAGACGTCACGAAAAATCGTGTAAAATCCCTTATATCTCTAAAAAGAGAGCTCGTGTTAAGACGACACTTGCAGGTGTGCAACTAGACATCATGACAGTCACACGTATAAATTGGCAACATTCAGCGATCATTCGTTTTCGAGCAATGTGAAATACAAAATCCATTTCGCAAATCGGGATTACTATACTTCCTTATACTTTGTATAAGGAAGTAAAAAAAGTAAGAAAGAAAGAAATCCGCACACTTCGGGGCCAAAGACTGTAAATTTTTTTTAATTTTGCGGCTTCCAGTTTCTTTTTTTTCTTACAATTCTGAATTAGAGTTTTTATGAAAAAATGATTATTTTAAAATAATAGTGATATAAAAACGTATGTAAAATATCCATAATAATAATAATAAAGCAATTAAATATTAAAAAATACAAGAAGTTTTATATTGCATAATGTTTTTTCAATTAAAAAATAAAAATTTGCCTTATAGGTAAGATACAAAATTTAAGTATAATTGACATTTGATATAATTGACTTGTGCATTATAATATATACATATATATATATACATCAATATGTTTAGAAAAAAATAAACCGTTTAATAATAAATAAAACGTTTGTTTTCAGTCTTTGAATAGTTATTAATTTATTTCAAACATAAATGACCTAGACCTCAAATAAAATTGCCTTTATATGTCTCATTAGATTCGGCACCTAAAATATAACCATTGAATCAAGTACTATCTTCATTTTCTTTCCCTTGGAATCTTTACTGTGAATTTCATTTGTTTATAGCCATTGTAATGTGCGAATTTCTGGCAGTCTACTGTATATGTAGACTCCCAAAATTAAGCGTAAGAAAAAAGTATTAGATTCGTTTTTATTTAATGTTAAATCTGGAATAATGTTTATTCATATTATTTAACTTCTACTATCTAACTTCTACATTATTTAACAAACTACTAATTTTACATTTACTGTAAGTTTAAAGTTTTCAACTTCAGTTAGAGACAAATTTTAAACGATATTATTATTTTTTTTCTTTTTTTGCTCTCCACCTCTTATATTTATTTTTATTTATTTATTATTTATTTATTTATTTATTTTTTTTTTCAAAAAAAAAAAAAAAAGAGTTTTTTGGCGCGTTCATTTTTTCTATTAGCCTGTAGTATGCTTATTCTTAATATATATTACACCGAATTATAATTTATTAAATTGCAGAATTGTAAGGCAGAAATGACTCTGGCGTTAACTATAAACAATTTCATTTTAATTATAGTATAACTTATATTTTTTAATAAAAAAAAAAAAGAAGTTATATAATTATAAATGATTTTACACGGAAAATTATTAAAGCAGAGCTAAATAAGTGATTTTAAATCATAAGATTACATTTTATTATTAACATAATAGTAGCATTATTTAAATGTAAGTTTTCGCCCCTACATATAGAAAATTCAATTACACTTATAAATGTAACATTTAAATTTTATTTCCAGCATGGAGAAATATTTATTTCATTTAAAAAAAAATCTTGTGAAATTGTTTAAAAGCAAAGAAGTAAAAGTTATCTTTCAACTGCAGAATTAATGTCAAAACATACATGAGTATTGTGAAAGAGACAACCTCAAGGATCTGGTTGGGAATCAATTGTATTTGCTTGTAAACTATTCTTATCCGTTCAACCCACATGTCAATCAAAGAGTCTGCGTAAGGAGGGAAAGGAAATCTAGAATAAAACGGGCTTGACCACTCAGACCTGGAAATATGTATCTAAGAAAAGACGGGTTCAACGCTTCACAGACGAAAATCTTTATCAAGAAAAAGACGGGCCTGACCATTTACGGGACACATTTCAAATCCGGAAAAAGACGGGCTTAACGCTTATAGGGTTAAAACAAGGTTGTGTAAAATAATGCATTATTCTGTGTAAAGATAAAAAACCATAATAGACAGTTTTTCATAAAAAGTAAGTCAATTAAAACTCGTTTATTAGAAAAGGAAAGAAAAAAAAATTAGAATATATATAATTAGACATTTTTTTAAAATTGCTGTCTTCCTTAATATATTATCACATAGCCACATATGCTAAAAAAATCATAACACTTCTTACATATAATATAACGTAAGACTACATTTAAGACCAAAATAGGAGCATATAAGCATGCGCTAAAAAGAAAGAACCAATCAGATGCGTTCACATTCCCATCTTTAAAAGTGAATAATACGAATTACGTGAACTTTAGCTAAGGGATTGGGAAAAAGAAGGAATATGTTGATATATATCTGTATATATTGAAGGTGTTTTTAACGGATATAGATAAATAAGTCTCCATTTAGAACATTTATAGTGCACTCTAACAGGTCTCTTAATAGGTCGAAAAGCATAAAATCTCGATACTTAATTTAATTATTATTATTATCTTTTTTTCAAGAGTTTTACGAAATTTGAAGGGACGAATTAAATTTTAAAGTTTACAATAAATCTACCGCAAAAAAATAAAATAAAAATAAAAATAAATAAATAAATATATATATATATATATATATATAATATAAAACAACTAAAGAAATTCCAATGAGCGGACGTAAAATGCTTTGTTTATGACTCGGTTTAAGTTGAGTTAAATGTGTTATAACTTAGTTTGCCATTAGCGACGTTCTGAGAATCACCCTAAGGGTAGTCTCTTGATATGCCATCCGGAAAATTTTTAACAAAATCTGCAGGGCCTACGTCTCCATCTGATACATTAAAAGGAGCTACCTGATTACATGTGAAGAGCCGAAATACTGATTCCGAATCGTTGACTATCAGAAAGTACTTTTTCCATGAATTATGTATTCAATATTTCATAATTATATCAAACATTTAAAAAATTCACTGTGGTTTATTTAAAAACTTCCCTGTCTTCTATCAGAAATTTTTTAACATAATCTGCAGAGCATACGTCTCCATCTGATGCATTAAAAAGAGCTACCCGATTACATGTGAGGAGCCAAAATACTGTGTATTTATAGCAAAATATTAAAAATTTTAGCTTTATCGATGCTAACTATTTGCTCTTTTCTTGCCTAGCGGCAAATATTTTGTATTAATTGCATTTCTAAGACTTTTATTTATTTATTTTGTTGGATATCATGCCAGTTTAAGTCATACAGCATATGTTTACAGTAATTTTTATATAATGATTTCTTTACTGGATTTTTAAATGATAATTTATCATGATTATTGTAAAGTAAAGGCAACTAATTGTCTTTTCTGAAACAAATCGATTTGCTTTGAGAATGAAAAAAAAAAATTATAATACGATTTGCTTCACATATGCAACGAAAACACCCGTTTGCTAATGAAACAGGCCTTTAAAAAATCCTTTAAAAAAGATTGGTTTCAACTTCAGACGCAAATCTGAATGTGTATTAATTTTATTTGATTTATATATATATATATATATATATATATATATATATATATATATATATATATATATATATAATTTTATACGGTGTACGAAAACGAAACAGTCGTAGAATATATAAGGCGATACGTGAAAAAGTCGTGTAATAAAACTTTGAATAATTAAGGATATATATATATACATCACATACAAAATCAATACTTTACAAATTAACGTATGCAACAGTGACCTCAATTATCGATGTATCTGCCAAACGTCCTGCAGACATGTGGAGGTTGAAAAGATTCTGTCTTTACTCAAAAAAAAAGTGTTTCTGTTATGAAATTACTTATTTATTCAATATAATCTTCCTGGACATCTGATATATTTTTATAACATTGTTCTAATACTTGTAGACTATTAAATCAAATGTTTATTCCAAAAACCAGCTTTCATCAGCATCTTGGATGTTAGAAATGTCTTCGAAACATTGTTGTTTCAAATTTAGAAAGAGAAAATAATAGAAAAGGACCAGGTCCGGTGAATAAAAAGGGTAGTGGACCAACTGGCAACTCAGCGTTTCCAATTTAGCTCTAACAACGTTGGAAGAGTGCGCTGGTGTATTGCCATGCAAAAACAGAATTTCTCTGATCAACTTTTCCCACCCAGCCTTTCTTCTTATTGAATTCTTTTAGTTGGTATAGAACGTTAGCATAATACTCTGGAATCCGGAGGTAAGATGTCCACAGCGGACACCCATCTTTGTCCCAGAAATCGCAAGTTAAAACTCTTTTGCACAATTTCTGGTATCGGAACATATGCGGCCGTGGGAAACCTCTGTGGAATATATATATATATATATATATATATTTTTTTACTGTTCTTTTTTCTTTCAGAATAATAAATGTGGATGCATGTTTCGTCTTTTGTCACTAACTTACACAGAAAGTCCTATGAAGCTTCAAAATGGGAAAAATGTTTTTTGGGTGTTTTTACTCGTTCCTTCTTCTGATCATTGTTCAAATATTTCAACATAAAAATAAATAAATAAATAAAAATAAAAGCTGTGAAAATGAGAATGACTTGATATTTGTACAGTTACATATCAAGACATCTAGATTTAATTTGCTACCAAACATATTTTTCTATTTAAACTCGAAAGGCAAAAAGCCATAAACATATTAACCTCCTCTCGTATTTTTTATTTAGACTGAAAAATAACCCAAAGTCACACATAATAGAAATTATCGCATATATTAAAAAAATGAGCATATCTGTTATAACTGACTGAAAAATTAAAAATAAATAAATAAATAAAATATATATGAAAAAAAAAATATGCTTCCTAAGACATAATTTTTACTTATTAAAATTGTTTTGATACTTTTTTTATTTTAATTTAAATATACTAAGCTGTAAATGTCCTAACAAAAATTGTTTTAGGCGACAGAAAAGTGCTATTATAGTTTAGTAAAGTGCATCAAGAAAATTTAATATCCAAACATTTCCTCTGTAAGTTTCTCTGTCTATAAAATCGATATTTTTCTCTTCTATCCTACTTACCACTTGTCACTAGATTTCTCAAATACTGTTTCTTCCTGCCTGAATAAACAAAAGGGTAATATAAAATGATGAAAAAAAAAAAAAAAAAAAAAAAAGAATTTTACTTAAATTATTACATTTCCGGGTAAATTGTCTTTTTTTACCATTATAACAAATAAACATTACAGATTATTTTTAAGCAGTGAATAAAAACTATTTTTAATAGGGGAAAATGCCGTCGTGTAAATTATATATATATATATATATACATAAGATGAATTTGACATAATCTGCCAAACGAAAGGAGGTGATAGAACAGACGAAGGAGAGCATAAAACACCATAGAAACCCTGTCCTATCTCTAACCGTTTCCGAGTTATGGTAGATACAAGAAAAATCTGTTTTTTTCCATCCCGTCTGAAAAAAACCCAAATTTGTGAGTTTTCTGAAAGACGTACACGCAAAATGAGCAAAATAAGCACATATTTGCAAAGAGTAGGAAAATTCCTATCGGGTGACACCATTTACATCAGGATACCTAAATTTGACGGCCAGCTACAAGCGCTAAAACATTCGTGAAGTTTAAAATCGAGTTCTCACCAAATTCTTTAACCGGCAATTCCCCAAACACCGTTCAAGCTACAATCGGTGAAATTTGCCAAGCACTTCTCCATTCTACTAACTTTAGAATGAGCCCACAATAAACCATATCGGTGTTCTAGTTCAGGAGAAATTTATCCTCTGGTTTGAAATACATCACTGAATACGTCACTGAATTCGGCGAACGAAACGATGACGAGTAAATGGAATGTATGCAAATTCGTGACTATCTGTATATGGACTCTTAGTTATATGTAGATGTATTCCAACCTTCCTGTACGCTCATCCCACTCGCGGGTACAAAAGGCGAACCAGACTGTAACAGGTCATTAGCTAGTCAGCTTCATTTACGCTTTATGCTGCTTATTGCTTTAGCATTTTCTGGAGTTTGTCCGAGCTCGGCCGATTCTTTTCACGCTGCTCTCACGTCTACTGGCTCTCTCTTAGTTCATACTTAGTATGTTTTCTTACATTGTTACGAATTAACCAAGTTGCTTCTTATACCGTAGCACTTTTTTTCTTCTACTTTTGTAAATTAATATTGAAATTTTATCCCTTTTTGTTTACCATTCGGAATTTTATTTTCAATTGAATTCATCACGGGGATCAAACTGTCATACTTTCCAACCTGTAAACAGATATGCCAAGTTTTGCAAATGAAGATTACGCGGATATGCATTTTGTGTATGGATTTTGTGATGGTAACTCTCGGAGAGCCGAAGAAGAGTACCGTCTACGTTATCCACATCGTCGTGCGCCCAACCGTGCTGCATTTGCCGCAATTCATCTAAGGCTTAGGGAGAGTGGGTCGTTCGGTAGGGTGTACGAAAGGGGCCATGGTCGGGGAGTCCGTACTCGACCGAGTGCAGGAAAATCCAAATATGAGTTCACGCATTCTTGCGAGAGAAGTAGGAATCTCCCTAAGTAAAGTGATGAATGTTTTGCGCAAAAACCAGTATCATCCGTACCACTTCACACTGATACAAGAATTACGACGCTCAGATTTCCATAATCAGGTAACATTCTGCCGCTGGCTTTTAGAATAAGATATTGAGGAACCTTAGAACGAACCATTTGCTTAGAACGATACTGTGGACATATGAGTCATTTTTCACTCGGGATGACATGTTAAATTTACATAACTGGCATCATTACGCTCATCAAAATCCAATAAAACACGAAACTCATCGTTCCAGACGCGATTCAGCTTAAATGTTTGGCTTGGAGTGGTTGAAGAACGCTTGATAGGTCCACATGTGTTTTAATGCCATCTGACAAGCAATACATATTTGGAGTTTCTGAAACATCATCTCCCAGGATTACTTAATGTCATTCCTGTACCCCGACGAGCGGAAATCATTTTCCAACACGATGGGGCCCTGCGCATTTATCCAGTGCCGTTCGGGACTTCTTGACTCAGCAGTATCTGCGATGGATTGTTTGTAATGGACGGATTCCTTGGCCGCCTAGATCGCCAGGTCTCACTCCATTGGACTTCTATGTTTGGGGTTTCCTGAAGCAAGAAGTTTACCGCACAGAAGTTCCCAGTTTGCAAGATTTAAGCAGCCGGCTCAATGATGAAATAATAAAACTGAGGGATAAGCTTTCGCTAAGAGCTACTGTGGTTTCCGCTCGTACGCGGGCAAGGGCATGTATCAGGTGGGGGGGTAACTAATTTCAGCAGCTGAACTAAATTTCACACATCCTTTCGAATGCATATGTGCTTTAATCATAAACATGAGATACGTCTTTTTTTTCATATCCCTTTGTGAAAGACGTGAAAAACGTCATAATTCCTTTGTTTCCATGTTTTTCATTTCCACTGCTACTTTTTGTCTTTGTCTTTAAAACTTTCTTTTTCGCATCTGACAAAACAGCACGATGAGGGCGGACATGAAATCAGGGACGACCATGGCACTTCATGAGTCTCCTTCTCGACGAACGTCGAGTTTGGTGATGTATGTATTTCAAACAAAAGGCTAAATTTCTCCTGAATTAGAACACCGATATGGTTTATTGTGGGCTCATTCTAAAGCTTGTGGAATTGAGGTTTTTGGTAAATTTCACCGATTGTAGCTTGAACGGTGTTTGAAGAATTGCCGGTTAAAGAATTTGGTGACAACTCGATTTTAAACTTCGACAATGCTTTAGCGCTTGTAGCTCGCCGTCATATCAAGGTATCCCGATGTAAAATGTGTCACTCGATAGAAAATTTTCTGCTCTTTCCAAATGTGATTATTTTGCGTGTAAGTTTTTCTGAAAGCTCATAAATTTGGGTTTTTTTCAGACGGGATGGAAAAAAAACAGATTTTCCTTCTATCTACCGTAACTAGGAAACGGTTGGAGATCGGACAGGGTTACTATGGTGTTGTATGCTCCCTATGGGCTGTTCTATCACCTCCTTTCGTTTGGAATATTATGTCAAACTCACCCTGTATATATATATATATATATATATATATATATATGTGTGTGTGTGTGTGTGTGTATGTGTGTGTATGTGTGTGTGTGTGTGTGTGTGTGTTTAATGATTAACATTATTTTTTTTTTCTGATTTACAATTAATCTTAGCAGTACCGTGTTAGTATAGTAAAAAATATATATATATATATTATATAAAAAATTTATATTTGTTATTTATATATATATTTTATTTATTTTAAATAAAAATATAGTTTTTAATTTGTTCTTAGCATATTACTTAGAGATTATAGGCACTTAGATTTTCATGTATAAGTTTAAAACTATAATACATGTTTTCTATATGTAAAATATTTGAAAAGTAATTCTTATGTATACTTTTTCTGTCATAAAAATAATATAATCGCTCCAAATACATATGGAAAATAAAAATATCTATGTATACCGTTTCAGGAAAAAATTAAATATTATGAATAATTTTTTTAATAAAAAAAAAAAAAGAAAAACAGTATTTTCCTAGACAAAAATTACTTATATTAACAACTTTCGAGTAAATTTTTATAGCTAAATTGTTAAGCTATAACTATAATAAACAAAGTAATGGCCAAACGGTATTTTCGAAAATACCGTTATCGTTTAATAAAATATTTCAAGTTATCTTATTAGCTAAAATTTGTATTTTAGTTGTGTATTTTATTTTTTCTTTAAATAAGCTCATTTTTAATTTTTTTATATTCCCCATCTGTCACATATCGCATAAAAAAAATATTTCTTGTTTAAAATCAAGTAAAGATGCTGTTTATTTCTTCTTTAACATTTTTCAGGGATTTCAACTCTGTTTTAGGGTTTTTCCAAAACACAGTTTAAGTAATTCATCAGCTAGCTATTGCTGTTTTAAATAAATTATGATTTTTGCCATTTGATTATAATATCAATTATTGTTTTTATAAAAGTAAAGAAAAAAAAAATATTGCAATCAATTTTTAAAATAAAACTAAACTTAAAACTTAACAATGTATCAATTTTAAGACTTTGGGAATTAAAGAAGCATTTTCGAAGAACACGTGCGGCATAAAATGCCCAAATAATACACAATAATGAAATGTTTTAATAATAAAGATATTTAATATATGATAAAATTTATACCCTTTTATTAAATGCTTAGAAATGCATTTTATAAAAATTGTAAGCTATATAGAAACATTTATTATTTACATGTAAAATTGTTTATTTCCAAACACAAACGATATTATATTGATAGAATGTAAGAAAAAGAAAAAAAAAGAACTACTAATAAAATTTATTTTAAATAAAAATATTTTATCTCTAAGTTTATGTAATTTTAAAAAGGTATCTTTTTATAAATATTAAATAAATAAATGAATATAAGTAATGGATCCTGAGATTTTTTTTTCTTTTTTTAAATTTTTTAAAAGAAAGAAAAAAGAAAGAAAGAAATAAAAAATATATATGCATATTTAATTTATGGATGTGCGTGTTTTACTTAAATAAATAATAGATATCGCCAAATCTGTCATATTGATATTGAAATGAGATATCATCGAGGTTGATGCGGTATATATGTGTTTAAAGTTAATTCTGTACGCATGCTTAGTTCACTGTTATGGTTCTGATCGACAAAAATGGCCACCTTATGTGGATTACCTGATAATTATATATATTTTCTACACTAAAATTTTCAATTTAAATACCAATGAAGAAAATTTGTATCATAATGATGAAGAAAATCTTTACTATCATACCTCATCTTTATGTATATATTCCATCTTTAAATTTGATTTAGTTTGTTGTTTATTTTCAAACTATCGAATTGCATTTTAGAAGAAGAATATTGAGTTTTACTTTGCTTGTTGAGTATTAAACATAGATTTTGCGTATTAATAGTTTTGTAGAAAGAAAAGCTTTATTTGCATTAGTATGGCAAAAAGCTTTTAAGTATATTTTTTAAACATTGCAGATAAATAAATTTATTTTAAACAACTTTATAATTTTGCTTAAACCAAATATCAATAAATAAATAAATAAATATCAATACACAAATGTAGATAACATTATACGTTGAGATACATTGTACATTCCTACCTCCTGTGTCTATCTTCTGTTTACCAATATATAGGTAAGAATGTAGGTAATCGATTGTGTTTTGGAATATCCTGAGCATATGTGTAATGTTTACTAAAATGTTTCGTGCGTATCAATGAATACTATTTTCTGTGTACATCATCTATTCAACCTATAAATTTGGATTTCAAAGGACATGAAATTTGATTTGTATTATTTATATGATCATTTCATAGGTTTTCTTTATCTTCATTGTTAAATTTGCCTGCTCAATATTCTCATAAAATTAAAATAAACAGTCCCTAGAAGGAAAGGGCAATTTCATGAAATTTTTTTTCTTTTTACTATAATTATTCATCACATTTCGATGTACCTCTGTCTGATTTTTTTTTTTTTTTTTTTTTTTTTTTTTTAACTACGAGTATCACTGACTATACATAGATAGATTTAAGCGCCTGGGATTAAGTTTGATTCAATCTTTACTCTTAAAGTATTCAGATTTGATGTTATGATTTATTTTATTTTATTTTATTTTATTTTTTTATTTTTTTTAAGAATTTTCTAATTTATAGTTGTTTTATTTGGATCAAAAATTAAAATTTATTTTTAATTCATGGTACATAATAATATCCTTGATATTTTCATTAAATGTAAGCAATACAATTTAATAATAATAATTATTATTATTTTTTTCTTTTAACTGCTTCAATAAAACTATTTATGAAATAAAACATCGTTTTTTCTTTAATGTATATATATATATATATATATATATATATATATATATATATTGGTTTAAATCCAAAGTATGTTACAAATATATGAATGAAAAGACAAAATCAAAGTTCAAATACATTTGTCAATGTGTATATAATACGATTTTACACTAAAAATATACTTGTTATTACTTTGGCGCATTATAATCTATATATTAATTTGAAACGTGTTTTTGTCTGTCTCCACTAAATTGAGAGAACGGCTGGGTGTAAAAATTTGGTTGAGGTGTCTAAAAAAAGTTCTTGGTCTGTAGATGTGTCATCAAAAGAGAAAAATAAAAAAAGTCGAATGCCCCCCCCCCTGGGGGGCAGGGGTTAAAAACACGTTTACGAGATTAACTCAGTTCCAAATTATTTCACGGTGAAGAAATTGTGCATGACTAGAGTCGAAAACTAAAAATAATCACTTTCTGCGAATTTGGAATTTTCGATTTTAAGCGGGGGAAAGGGGAAAAAATAGATTTGGAGAGGGGAAATGAATTTCGGAGGGAAATCAGTTCTAGACCCACACATGTAGCACCTCAATTTAAAGGTCTTGAAATTTCATGTCGATTGGGAATGTTTGTGTACAATATAGTGCTCCTCCTGGTGGTGAAAAATGGAACGAGGTGATTTTGTTGTAGACCCTATTATGTTACACCTTACTTTAAAGGTATTGGTATTTCCTGATGGTGATGTTCGCATACAAAATATTGCGCCCACAGGTGGAGAAAAGTGGATTTTGCAGCGCGTGCGCAGCATGCCTGCTATACGGTGCCAAAGCCACATGTAGCGGCTACACGAGTCAGACGTCCGTTCGGTTCAAGGTTAATTTTTGAGAATTTTTTCATGTTATTAGCGGCTTGCATATACGCTGCCGCAGGCACCGGGTCCCGAGCACGAGCTACGTTCTGTTTAAGTTTTTTTTTTTTTTTTTTTTGTTACAGGTGATTATTGTTTTCGCGATGCTTTCATTAAAAAATAGAAATTCAAACAAAATCGTGTTAAAGATGTAAAAACATACAAATTTATGGTTCATTCATGGTTATTATCGTGGGCCCGGGCATTGCCGGATGATTTAGTTCGGTTCCATGTTATTTTTTTGGAATTTTTTATGTTATTAGCAGCCCGTATATGCGCTGCTGCAGGCACCGGTGTCACAAGCCAGTATTTCGTTCGGTTCTAGGTAATTTGTTTTGTTACAGCTGATATATTTTTTTTTCGGAATGCTTTTATTTAAAAATAGAAATTCAAACAAAATCGAGTTAAAGATATAAAATCATACAAATTAAAGGTATTTTCGATTTTAAAGGGGGGGCAGGAACAGTAGATTTGGAGGGGGGGAATTAGTTTGAGAGGGAAATCCGTTCTAGACCCACACATGTAGCACCTCATTTTAAAGGTCTTGAAATTTCATGTTGAATGGGGTTGTTTGTATACAATATAGTGCGATCTCTTGTGGTTGAAAATGGAACTAGGTGATTTTGCAGTAGACCATATCATGTTAAACCATATTTTAAAAAGATCTTGGTATTTCCTGACCGTTGGTGTTGTTCATATATAACACGCTGTGCCCACTGGCGATGGAAAGTGCAATTAAAAGATTTTGCAGTTGACACAATCATGTGACACCTTATTTGAAAGGTCTTGGAAATTCAAGGCGATTGGTGATGTTCGTATAAAACATACTGCGCCTCCTGGTGGAGGAATGTGGATTTTACAGCGCGTGCGTAGCATGCCTTCTATACTGTGCCGCAGCCACAGGCAGAGAGGTAACATGAGCCAGAGGTTTGTTCGGTTCAAGGTTAATTTTTGAGAATTTTTTCATGTTATTAGTGGCCTGCATATACGCTGACGCAGGCAACGGGTCACTAGCCCACGAGTTCCACTCTGTTTGAGTTTTTTTTTTTTTTTTTTTTTTTTTTACAGATTATTATTATTATTATTATTATTATTTCTTTTTGTGATGCTTCCATTTAAAAATAGAAATTCAAACAAAATCGAGTTAAATATGCAAAACCATGCAAATTTAAGGTTCATTTAAGGTTATTACCATGGGCTCGGGCAACGCCGGACGGTTCAGCTAACATGTAGTCTTAGTATTAAACGAAATAGAAAATAAAAAAAGCAAGTGTTTATTTAGAGCTAGTTTGACGTCACATTGACAGTACTTTGTAGAAAGTGATGTCATATATAGTATTTCTATTTATAAGCATTTTCCCGACTTTCCTTTTTTAAAGTGAAATGTCATAAATTATATTAGATGTTTTAACTTGAAATACATTTAAGTAATGATGCGACGATTTTTGTAACATTACCATCAATAAAGTGATCGTCGAATTCGACGGGTTCCAGCTAGTTAATAATATAGTTTGTAACTGAATGAAATCTTTGTATTTTATGTTATTTATTCGAAAACTGTTACCTATAACAGTTGAAAATATGTTAATATAATCTGATAGTTAATCTTCGTTTTCTTTGATTTCCAGTAAAAAAAAAAAAAAAAAAAAAAAAAAAAAGGGGCACTAAAACCAAAACATGAAAGGTCTATTTTGTGAGTAGTAAGAAATTCTACAGTGGAAATAATTTTCATGAAAAAAGCATTGGAAAGTGTTATTTCAATTATTTTATTTAGAAATATGGATTCATTCCATGATTTATATAATTTACGTCATTTTTTTTTTTTTTTTTTTTTTTTTTATTACTAATACTATTTTGGACATTTTTCAACTGAAACTAGAGAAAAGTGTCAGATATTTTTTTTAATTCTGAAAAAATCCCTTGAGACTGGTATATTGAAATGTAACCCCCCCCCCCAAACGTAAGTGATTAAGGGAGTAGTTTTATACTGATTACGAGCAATGACAAGTATTTAAACAGGTGTGTTTTAAATTATCTGCTATGAAAAGATTTAAGTGGCACATTTATGCATCATTGTTATGTCAGGTTTTGACGAGTATTAACTAATATATTTAATAAACATAAAATATTTACTGATAAAGCAATGTGTTTAAAATACGTATATTGTAAAAATAATTAAAATTTATTAATAAATAGTGATATCCAAATCGCGAAGAAAAAGTATACATTTTTTCACTTATTGATTACAAATTACCTTTTAAAAAATAAATGATTCAATTAAATACCACAACTGCAAAGCTTCATTTAGTTGTTTTGTTTAAATCCAGTCTTTGTTCGTAAATAGCATTTTTAAACTCTCTTGCTTGATAACCATACAAACGTTTTAAGTAGTTAAGGATTTAAAGGATTTGCTAGTTTCATTTTGAAACATTACAAATGTGCTCACGAAAAAAAATAATAATCTATATATTAATAGGTAAGCATAAAATTTGTAGTCCCTTTTTAACATATTAATTAAGGGAGTAGAGGGTTGAAAATGGTATCATTCGAAAGGTATGGTCAGACGGAATGTGCGAATACAAAAATGTTTTTCTTACGATGTCTAGAAGGTATTTAAAAATACTTTTATTTTTTATGCATTTTCCCCCAATTTCCCTTTTATACACGTATTCCTTTACATTAAAAAATATCTAAAAGTGGAAAATTGTTAAATCTGGCAATTTCATAAAACTCAAACAAAACCATGGACACATAAATTTGTATAATGTAGCATCGCTACATGCAAGCGAAGTGATGACGTCACTGGCCGTCCGTGGAGCCACGAAAACGATTTCCTATATGAATCATCCATTGGATTTTTTGTAAAAAAATATTAAAAATTAACGGAAATTATCTCCCGATTTTAATTCCCCTATTTGGGTATATATATATATATATATATATATATATATATATATATATATATATATATATATATATATATATAAGTTACTGTTTACATGTGTTAGATTGAGTTATTTTTGCTGTAAAATTCATAAAAAATTAATTTAAAATTTAAAAACTGCAGGAAAAAAAAAAAAAAAAAAAAGGCAAACTTCCAGTTTTTATTGTAAGCATAAACATTTCATTTCAAAGGTTCACGTTTTGAGATTTCCTTGCATTTCAATTAACTGAAATTGACTACTTATTTTTAAAAAAGTGGATTTATTATTCTTTCCTCTGCATATATAAGAAGAAAGTTTAAGATTCAGATAATTTTTAGATTTTCGGTTTTAGATGAAGTTACACATTTTGAAATTTCCCGAATTCAATTCGACTATTCTTGCAAAATATCTTACTTTTTGAGTTCAAACACTGTACTTTATGAACCAATGGAATTAATTTAACAGAATTTGATATTTGGTTGGACCTTAGTTTGACATGGTACCGATTAGCTTTTGGGCTGTATCACCCAACAAAGGGGTTTTCACGTTGCGATTTTCTCTCATTTCAGGAAAGGCCCAACATCTACAAAGAGAAATAGATTAAGTAAAACTCTGCTGATTCAGTTAGAGTGCATATCGGCAAAAAATTGCCGCAGCTGTGTTGCAATTTAATTCCGATAAGACAAGGAAATAACTTTGCTTTGCCTTGCTTTGCAAAAAAAAAAAAAAAAAAAAAAAAAAAAAAAAGTCGAGTTTCGACCACTGGGCGATACTAGTAATAATGAATAAATAAACAAATAAAAGAAAAAAAATCCTATGAATGTATCGAGATTATCCAAGATGAATTTAAATGAAATGAACTCGCATTCCATTTCCTGTTGCGAAATTTAGAAAATTCTGCTTTAAGTGTGCTAACGTATATTTCTATGAAAACAGATAACTCAATAATGGACATAGACAGGACATGGCTTTGTACTACGGACAAATACACTGTATTTTGGTAACAGTGCTAGACTTCATAAAATATGTTCTATATAATTACACTGTTAAATATTTAGCATCATAAATGGATATCTGCCTTTTTTTTTTTTTTTTTTTTTTTTTTTTTTTTTTTAGTTATATAATGTTATGGCGGGGTTGTGGGGATTATGTCAGATTGACTGCATTTGGGTTCTAGGCCTGAGGGTGAAAGTCCTTCATGGGGGTCTTTCTAAGGGGTCTTGGTGTGTATTAACGCAACTTTTGGATAAACACACGGCAAACTCCGGACAGATAGGTCGACAAGCACGATCTGGGATCGATCCTAGCACATCACGTCTACCAGCTTTCGGCGCAGAACCGCACGGCCGCCGTTGGTGGTCCCAGTTATATACCAGTAGAGAGCGAAATAATTCAATTTGAAAAAAGTATATGAAAAGCAAAGAACATTTACCTACCTTATGTAAAGCAAAACAAAATTAACAATAAAAGAGCATATATATATATATATATATATATATATTCTTTCCTGAGTTAAACTGATTTTCATTTGAAAATGATAATCTGAATTTTTTGCAGTCTAAGAAATTAATAGTACTGTGTTCTAAAAGCAACTATAAGGTATAGTGCCCTCCACAGGTATAGCACATGTATAGTATCCAACTCCGGTACCCATAACTAAATTATGAGATTTTTTTTTCTTCATATATATAACGAGTTATTAAACACATATCTATTAACTCTCATTAGTGACATATTCTGAGATAGAAAGAAAAATTATTATAGAGAACAAGCAACTCTGATTAGATCGATGGAATTCTTGAAGAAAATTCATGAAGATCAGACAAGTTGTTTATCGTGTGTTTTTGGCAATTGGCATTAAACCAAAATCTACAAAAATACAAGAATTGTTTGAACAACAAAATACAGAACATCATTGTGCAAAATAAGTGATAGGTAAACTAAATTATACACGTATTTCTTTCTTTTTTTAAAGTTGAAAATAACACGTGATTTTGACTACACCGAGAAAAAAAATATACTGCCTTCATCTAGAATGAATAAATGGTCATTTTCTAAATCCTTAAATTAGAAGTATAGATTTCCGAGCTATGCGCATGAGGCACGCCAATAAACTGAATAGACGAAATGGTCGAGAATTTCTAATATACGTATTTCTAGACGGTAAAACAATATTCTGAATCTTTTGTATTACGAGAAATTTTCGCTTAATTTTCTAGAACTGGGTCATAGACCAAGACTATAGCTGCTGAAACCCGCCTCTTGTATTCACATTTATTTGGAGATATTTTCAAATAGGTTTGTCCTGGATAGTATAGGCAAACGCTCAAGAATTCTAATAGAAGTCTCTAGAATTCCCTTTCGAAGGCGACAAGAATTTTTTTTTATTAGAAATTTATAAGGATGACATGGTACTATTTTTTCTCGAGCCACAACTTAGATTCCAGGTGTCAGATATAGAATTTTTTCTCAGTGTATTGGCGTGCCTTATACGCATAGCTCGGAAATCTATACTTCTAGTTTAGAGATTTAGAAAAGAACCACCTATTCGTTCTAGATGAAAGTGGTAATTTTTTTTTCTAAGTGTATTATAACGAACCATTTAAATTTTTGACAAAATATAAGCTGCATGAATGATTAACATTTAAGGAATGTACTTAAAAAAAAAAAAAAAAAAAAAAAAAAAAGATATAGATTAAGATATATAAGAAAACATGCAGTATGTAAGTACGAAAAATAATATCGACAAAATAAAACTGCATTCTAAATCAGAGAAATAAAATTATGTACAGCAATCACAACCTCACAATTTCGTTAGATTTCAATTTAATAAACTTATGACTTAAAATAAAGTTACTATCATATCATATAATATATTTGTATGGTATTTAATGCTAATTTTCCATATCCATATTAAATTTTACACTGAAATAACTGTTTTTTTAATTTCTCTTACTCATTCACTTTAAATTTATGTTTTTCATTTTTTTTTCCTCATAATAAATACATTTTATATAAAAAAAGTCATAAATATTACAATAAATATTGCTGTGTAATAAATATTTTTATAATGGAAATATATATATGTATATATATATATACATATATATACATATATATATGTTTCAAGCAATCGATTAGCGGATATTACTTTTTTCGATTATAATGTTTAATCGTATATTCGGACATTTAAAATAAAAATAGCGGTTTTATATGAAAAAAAAAGTCTGTTAATGCATTATTTGTATATTAAACATATTTCATATTTAATATCGCGTTTTAAAATTGTATTTTTTATATTTGCATTACTTAAGTAAATAGCGATATTATCTTGTCCTTAAAATCCCCCAGAGGATTATTCGTACATTTTAAATGTTATATATTTAATGTATTAAAGCCATTTTTAAATTTATCTCATAAAATTATCATATTAAGTTTTTAAAAATATACAGAAATAATTTTTTCTTCAAAAACAAAATCGGTAATTCGCTCGAAGCAACAACTTGGAGAATATATGCATATACATTAACTTAAGCAACGAAGCCTCAGCACAGGAATTTTCTTTCTTCCCTTTTTGAGTAAAAAAAATAAAAATTATGTCTTATGGATATACTTTTTAAGATGCATAACATTCTGTTTTGACACATTTAAAAAATCTCATTATCTTTTAAGCATAATTCTACAATAACGACATATTTTTACGCAAAGGTAAAAAAAATCTTTTAATGAGTTTTTTTTTTTTTTTTTTTTTTTTTTTCTAACTCTCTTCCCTAAGAAGTTTTTATGAATAAAAAACGAATGTATAAGGAATTAGGGAAAGGTACATTGTTCAACGTGCTCGAAGTTTCTGAAACTTACAAAGAAAATGTGGCATAGAAATAACAGTTTGCTTAAAAATAATAATAATTTTCAATATCAACAAACGTAAATAGAAAATGCAATTTTACAAACTTAACTTTATTTGATTATATTAAGATTTATGGAATACCTTCTACGTTGAAAGTTAGAAAATTAATGAAAATATTTAGAAAATATTTAAAAAAGTACAGAAATCTATAAATTACAGAGTTTTTTTTTTTCCTTTTAATGCAATATTCATTGATATATAAAAATTGCAGATTTTTAAAATTATGAAACTAATAAAAATATTTCGAAAAAGAAAAAGAACAGAATTAAATTAAATTAAAATAGTAACAAAAAGAACAGGTCTTATATATATGTATATATATATATATATATATATATATATATATCGCTTTTGACACCGCGCAGGTTGGGATTTCGTCTTATTCGGTGTTATTTATAATGAAGCTCTGATATGTCCAATGCAAGGAGTTTCATTTCTAGTGAGCTATTCCACTTTTCTCTACAGGCTGAAGACTACCGTAATGTATTAGAAAAATAAACTATCACTTCTTGAATCAAATATTCTCTAAAAAAATGCACGTAGACAGATGGTGCTATTGTATGCAGAGAAACATCATGGGCTATTCGGCCATTTATTATTAATACTTAAAGGTTTTCTCACAACTCGTAGGGTCGGAGAATACATCAAAAACCGATAGTATCTTTCAAGCCAGATTTATTTTTCGATCAGGAAAAACCTGTATGCCTTTAGCACGTTTCTCTCCTTGAACATATTTTGGCGCGCTGAGAAGATAACAGAAATCGGCGTATGATGTATTCGAACTTGTTTTTCAGTTTTTTTGTATTTGTGGTGAAGTTTACCAGAACTCAATATGACTCACATAGTAAAAGTTACGGCGCAATTTGGTTTAAGAGATAACTTTTTGCCAAACAGAAACTACATCCGTTGGAATGTGCGACATTTAGTATTTGGTTTTTGCGATAGCGCAGTTTATTCTTATGCAAGTCATTTTATAACCCGATACACATTACATCCAATTATAATTTAATTTAATTACACATAATTAAAGGTATATACAGTTCGGATTTTTTAATAATATATTTTTGAATATTAAGAAACAATAGGTCCTTCAGTTTTATTATAACACTCGCTCGCTTCAAAAGGTATTTTAAGAATTAGTTTTATACCAATGTTTAAACCCACTTCTACCTTGTGAAATATTTTTTTTTTCTTTTTAATAAAGTACATCATCGTTACATTACATTAGTTATACTTATATTTAATATGTTTCTTACAAAATGAAAATTTTATTGAACTTGCTTTTAGGAATATAAAAACAAATAGGAATATATATAGGAATATAAAAACAAATGAATGAAATGAAACTCGAAAAAACACTGAGGTCTTTATCAGGTCTTTATCCCAATTTTTAACCATTTATTAAAATACCGTCCCAGTTTTTAACCGAGTATTTCCATTTTTTTCCTCTTTCGGTTTGTTCTATTTCCTCATTCAAGGGCGATATTTAAGTACCGAGTCTTCGGCCGACGAGTAGCCCCGTCGGTCGAAGAGGGTTCGTTTAACAGAAAGGGGGGGGGGTATTTTACTTTATTTTTTGTTATTTCATTTTTTACTTTCTGGTTTACTTTCCATAATTCTTATATTATTTTATATTTTTAAAAGTAATTTGATGTAATTTTATAACTTTTGCAATTTTGTAATTTTATAACTTTTTCAGTATTTTATACATTATATGTATGACTGATTTATCTTAAGTTAATGGTGGTGTTTTCTGTTTGGAGAGATGTTGGGGGCTAAGAATAGTTATTAGGTAATTGCTACGTCCCTTTCAGAAACTTCTCTTTCACCCCTACACTGAGGGGCGTCCCTCATGAAGACCTCAGTGTTTTATGTGGTTTCATTTCATCCATTCGTTTTTCAATCCATAAGTTTTACATTTCCTTTTGCTGCAATCCTGCGCATTGGTTTGTAATTCTCCTTTTGGTTTTTCTAATCTTTAAACTTTATATATATATATATATATATATATATATATATATAAATTCATTTTCATAGTTTTCTCTCTCTCTCTCTCGCATTATATATATTGTGTATATATAATGCATTTAGAAAATAAAAGCAGCTCATGATTTTTTTTTCGTAATTTGCATAAACTAATATAAAACATGACAAATATATATATATATATACATATTAATATCAGTAATCTTAGAAATAAATAATTTTAGATAACGTTAACATTTTCAAGTAGGATAATGGAAATATTAAAATGTATTGCGTTTTGTTTTAATACTATAAAATTTATAGATTGTTAAATGAAGAAATGTTTAAAAAATGTCTATTGATGAAGATCTTTGGAAACATTAATAGCACATTTATCTATACTTAGGAAGATCATCTTTTCAGTATATTTCCCTTGGGATATTTTATGACTTCTCATTTGAGAAACTTATTTCTGAATGAGAGTTTGGAAAACTCTGACAGGCAATCCATTATTAAGAGAATAATAATTTCAGTTATTTTGTGTCGAAACTTATAGTCACTTAATTTCACTTTTTAGATTTTAGATACATATACATATTAGATTGCTTTTCGCATTAATCTATACTTATTCTAGTTATATGTGTTTAAAAATATAGAGGAATGATAATAATAATTATTATTTTATATGTTCCTAAATTGAAAACGGTATACTGAAGAAAATAAATTTTATATTTATGATAGTTATGTCTACGATGTATGATTATGGTATTCGTTGTATATTTTTTCTTTTGCATTACATGTATGTATATAACAACGATTTCACATTTTTTTATATTTTGTCGCTATTCAGTAATAATATATAGTGCGTTAGAAAGACGATTAAATGATTTCGAGCTTAGATTTAATTAATCTCAAAACGCTCATATTGGCGATCGCTTTTGATACCGCGCAGGGAAGCATGACGTCTTATTCGGCGTTACTTATTATAAAGCTGTGATATGTCTCATTGTAGGAGTGTCATTTTTGGTGAGCTATTCCACTTTTCTCTACAAGCTGAAGACTATCGTAATGGATTAAAAAAAAAAAACTATCAGTTCTTGAATCAAACATTCTATAAATAAATACACATAGACTTTATACATGGTGCTATGGTATGCAGAGAAACATCATGGGCTATTCGGTGATTCATTATTTATACTTAGAAGTTTTCTCACCACTCGTAGGATAGGAGAATACATCAAAAACCGATAGTATCTTTGAAGCCAGATTACCTTTTCGACCAGGCAAAACCAGTGTGTCTTCAGCTCGTTTCTCTCCTTGAACATATTTTGGCACGTTGTGTAGATGACACAAATCGGCTTATGAAACATTCGAAATTGTTTATCCGTTTTTGTATTTATGGTGAAGTTTACCAGACACCAATATGGCCTGCATATTCGTCGCCTTTAACCATTAATAAACTACTAATATCGCTGCAAAATAATATTTCATCTACTAATAATAAGCATATTTTTGTGCTGTTACAAGTAAAGAAAAAAAGTCTCATCTTTTGATGTTTTAGTTATCCGCTTATTTATTCAAACACTATACATGCGCAGAATTTTGTAACAGAAATTAAATTATTTCTCTGTTTGAATTTTGTATTTCTTTATTTCCTACGCTACAAAAATAATTACATTTTAAATGAGTTAACATAAATCTCTATCATTTTATTTATTTATTTATTTATTTATTTATTTTAAATTCAAGTATGGTGTTAAATTGTGATTACTCTGTAATTCCGTAAGATATTTCAATTTTGAAGAAAAATAATTTTAGAATGTTTAAAGCTTTACCAATTTACGTTTTATAATTATAATTATTATTATTAAAATATTTAATTTGAATAGTTTGTAAATTAAATATTACTTTCGATGATTTTTTTTTTTTTTTTTTTTTTTTTTATAGCGTAAATCATTTTTGTGTCTTTAATGCATGCTATTTGTTCTATATAATTTCTTTAATAATAATAATAAATCATAAATAATAATATAACTCGATACTTCAATCTCATTTATCGTTTAGAAATATTTAATTAAAATTCATTAAACTAAAACAATTCTTTACTCCACGCACTATCTCTAAGAGGTAAAATGATTGATTATTTCCTACTGATAATTACTAATAATAAACCTAGAACATTTGTTAATCTATATATAAAATAAACTGTTTTTTATCTTTACACTTGAAATTGTATTAAATTCGAGGGGAATTCAAAAATTCAAAAAGTAAAGGCACATTTGCAATTTCTCTTTCCAGGGATTGGCGACACTGCTAGTAACCACAGCTGAGTGAATGCGGCAACACTTCGATACAACGTGTCGCTCGTATTCCTGCATTTGCCGTTGGACTGTAGAACCGTTAACATGGCAACTCCATTGGCGATCTGCACCAAGGAGGAAATGACAGCAGTGATTCGCTTTCGTATGCGGAAGGTGTGAAACCTGGGGCCATTATTCGCCGAATACAAGCACATTATGGAGACTGCTGTTTATCGCGAAGAAAAATCTACGAATGGATAGAGCGCTTGAAACAGAGAACTTCTGTATGTGACGAGGCAAGATCGGGCAGGCCATCAATGTCAACCACTGAAGTCAATGTGAATGTCGTTGAGGGTTTGTTGAGGGAAAACCAGAGAATCACAGTGGACGAAATTTCCAATACTTTAAACATCAGCCGTGGTTCAGCATATTATATATTACACGACAGGCTAAATGTTCGGAAAGTGTGTGCAACGTGGGTCCCTAAAGAGTTGTCAGCGCAGGATATGGTACAAAAGTTGGGCATCGCTCGTAAGCATTTGCTCCATTACTGTCGAGTGGGAGATGGATTCTTACAGCAAATCGTTACTGTCGATGAAACTTGGGTTTATCATCACGAACCGGAAAGTATTGCTGCGAGCATGGTTTCGAAACACCCATCATTATCAGACGTTAAGAAATTTAAATGTCAACCATCAAATGGAAAGATTATGACCACTTTATTCTGGGACATGGAAAGTGTAGTAGCCGTTCATTTCACCCCAAGAGGTGGAACTGTGAACAGTGAGATCTATTGCGATGTGTTGCGTACGAAAGTGAAACCTGCAATCGGATTCAAACGTATTGCCAAACTCCGAAGAGGTGTCATTGAGCAGCAGGTCACATTCTGCCAAACGGACGGCCAACAAAACAAATGAGTTGCGATTCGAAGTACTGGTATATTCACCACACAGTCCAGACCTGGCTCCAAGGGATTTTCACCTGTTTGTACCTTTAAAGGAAGCATTACGGGGAAGAAGATTTGTAATTAATGAAGATGTCATTACTGCGGTGCAAAATTCGTTACAGACGCAACTGAAAAAACATTTTTGTTTTCTGACGGATTCAAAAAACTTGTGAAACGTTAGGAAAGTGCATTGAAGTCTAGGGAGGTTACGTAGAAAAATAAGGTTTGTTTCAGTTTTCTATCATTAGAATAAGTACAGTTTTTCTCAAATGTGCATTTACTTTTTGAATTCCCCTCATAGATATATATATATATATATATATATATATATATATATATATATATATGTGTGTGTGTGTGTGTGTGTGTGTGTTTCCCTGTAAACAGTGAAATGTTAAAAGATTGATTATTATATTAAATGAAAACAAAATCCAGTGATATTGATGATATTGAATTTATAAAACCAGAATACGGATATTTAATTATTTGGAAACACTTGACTGCGCTTAAATAAAATTTTCAAAAATTTCTTACGCTTTAGAACTCTTTCGCTAGGGAATTTTTGCTTCAACAATTCACTTATGAAAATAAAATAAAATTTGTTCTGTTATGTAATATGATATTTCACTTTTAGTTCCTTATTTCCAGAAACTTTCTTTTATTTCTTTTATATTTTTTTCTAGCTTATAAGAGTTTATCTTTACGAAGAATCTGAAAGTTTTTTTTTTTTTTTTTTTTTTTTTTTTTTTTCAAGGATACTTTTACTGCACCAGTCTCCTTTTATAATATATTCCCCCATCTGTTTCCAAGTATGAAATGCAATATGTTGCTCAAAAATAAAATTTTGGGGGTTCTCGATATACATTTCTATTTCTTTCTTATACAATTTGTTCATAGATATATTAGAATTTTTCTAAAACATATTTGGAATGTAAAAGAAAATATCATATTATTTTTAAGTTCCAGTTTTGTTGTTGTTGTTCTTATTGTTGCCTATTGCATCCATTAATTCTGTTTTCCGCTAAAATGTTCATTATTTTTAATTTTTATTTTCGATTTACTGTTAAAATAATTGTCTTTTTTTTTTTTTTTTCTTTTCTTTTCTTTTCCTTAAAAACGAAAAAAAAAAAAAAAAAAAAAAGGATTCAAAGTAAATTTAAAATTGTAATAAACGAAAGCTAAGAGAGTCTTCACATAATAATAATAATAATAATAATAATAATAACAACAAAGATAAGATGTATTATTTAATTTACTTATTTATTTATTGTTAAACTATCTTAGAATAAATTATTTATTTATTTATTTATTGCATTTGAATTTCTATTTTATTCTTAAGTTTTAATTTAATACAGCAGTATTAATAAAAGAAAAGCGTGCAATATCACGTTACAAAGCTGTTGTGATTGTGCACATGTTTCTATTAGTAATAATGAAATTTTCAACAATATTAATGGAACTTAAATGACACTGCTGTTAGGTTTTTGTTAACAATTGCTACTGTGTTAGAAGAGGATATTAATATTTAAGAATTAAAAATTCAGAAAGTTAAAATAAATAAAAAATAAATAAAGTTCAATAATTTGTGCATGAAAAAGTAAAAGCCGTATAAAATTTTAACGTAACATTAAGTTAGAATATAACATATTTAAGTGAAAGTCAATGTATTTTCGTTTCAGTTGAATGGCTTTTTCTTTCAGAACTAGTCTGTCGTTCTCCACAATTATTTCACTTATTGCTGAACATGTTACCATTTCAAATGCGTGGTTGATATAAATTTCGTAAATACCAACTTTTATGTACAAGGTCGTCTGAAATTTGTCAAATAACTTCGTGAACATATATTCGTTAAATAAAACGTGTACGTTACCGATTAAAAAAAGAGATTATTTTTAAGGCATCTCAGATTTGTTATATATTACAGCGAAAAGAAATGACAGGTGGTTTCTTTTTAATTTTGTTTTCAGCTTTAAAACAAAGTTTTATTTCATTAAATGAATAATTACATCAAGTGATATGTATGTATGAGAAAATCCGCACCCTGTCTACGAACATGGAAGTTATAGTATGAACGCAAACAAGCTTTACTCTTTTTTTTTTTTTTTCAATAATTAATTAATCCTTCTATACTTAAAAAAGAAAAAATACCTGATCGGTATACTTAAATATGCTTTAGGTTTCCATATGATGCCAATCCGAAAAGAAACAATACTTAACGTTTCCATCTTTCAACAAGGACATGCTCAGTGCAACATCTACAATGACATAACTTTTTATCTTAATGCTGATGAAATTTTGCAAGCTGATCGCTGAGGTAAAATTCAAAGACCAGCACAGTTCAATGACAAGAGCTAATTCACTGATGAGACATTTTCAGAGAAACGGGTTTCAGCTACATTAAATATTTAGACGTTGGTATCGGTGTTGGAGTTAAGGTCAATTGATAGCGCTAGTGTTCTTGAACAAAACGGGGGATGCCATCCGTGGTATTATTTTCAATTGTATTCTAGCCTGTATTTACACAAGATTTGGAGAAAACCATGGAAACTCCGAAAGGCTAAGACGACACGCGTGTCTCGTGACCGAACCCGGCACTGATCGAGCAAGTGTTGAGAGAGTCTCAGTCATTCTTAAATATTTACAAAAAAAAAAAAAAAAAAAAAAAAAAAAAAAACTTTGTGCTTTTTACTATAACTGCCGTGCTTGACTTATAACAGTACTTCATATATTTTTAATTTATTTATTTTTATTTATTTTTTATTTTTTTGTCCAAATACTAATCTGTGAAGTCTCTATATTTTACAAAAGTTATTAAGACACAATTTTATATTTTCGACAAAATTTTAAAGCAATTTTAAAATTTATTTCTATAAAGATTTCATTTTGAAATTTTGATGTACATAATTTCAATTAGATATTTATAAATAATAATCATATAAAAATATACACACATAATCCCCCACACATATAATAGCCATTAATTATTGTGTTTTCAATAAAGAAGTAACAATCAAGTTTATTTTAATATGTTATTTTTAATTAAATATTTTTTATCAAATAATATTTTCCGTAATATTTACTTGAAATATAAATGATACAGTGAATATAAACTATGAAAACGATTTTTATCTGAATAATTTAAAGTGATTAAACTTCGCAATAAAAAAAAAAAAAAGACCTTACTTTCTGAATTGATATTCTCTTTCTTTTTTTTTATTTCGGTTATTGATCGATAATTCGTACTGAAATTGCTAGTCACGTATGTCAACCATTCATGATAGTGAACAAATAAAAGTAAGGATTACTAAAACATTAACTTCTTTTGAATTCAGATGTCTTTTATTATCTCTAATCAGATTTATAGCACAAGAAATTGTACAAATATCTATTTTTTTTTCTTCTTCTTCTTTTTTTTTTTTTTTGTTATTATTATAACAAATAAAGTATATATTACGCATCTGTAGACTATATTAGAGGGAAAATAATTCACAGTTTTTCCAAAGTGAATTAATTTATATTATAAAATTATTTAATATTATCATTATTATTATTTTACTGTGTGCATGTTATAATGGATTAATATTGATTGTCTATAAATCGCAAAAATTAAATTTATCAAATAAATAAATAAATAAAAATAAATTAAATTATGTACTTTCCAACATTCTAATTATTTATAGTTGTCATTTTTTTACAATTTTAAAATAGATAATTACCACTATATTTTTAAAAGAACTTCGTATATTAATTTTCAGAGATTTAAGATCTCGAAGTGCACTATCATAAAATTCTGGTGTAAAATCTTCCAAAAAGCGGAAAAAAATTGGCAGTTATGTAATTAATATTCCGTAGTACTCATTGTACTCGTCCTTTTTAATACTTCACTTTAATTTCAGAGTAATTCTCTCCAGATGTGATTCAGATTTAAAAAAAAGACAGATATAAATAAATAAATAAATAAAGTACTCTAAAAAAAGACTGGCGTGAAAAAGAAGGCGGGTAATTACAATACTATGGAATATTAATTAGGATGTTGGCAGGTATGTAAACATAAGGTTTGAATTTATACATTAAAGTGTTTAAAAAAAATCTACGCATAAAAAAAACTCATAAAAAATAGAAAATGTTTCTACCTTTCTTACAAAAAGAATCTGTATTTTTTTTAAATTATATATATATATATATATATATATATATTAGCCATATAATTTCTTATAAACTTACATCGCAATCTGTCAGCAGACATATTTATTTTATTTTATTTATTTTAACTATATTTATTATTATTATATGTATACTGATAACATCTGTAACCATAAATAAGGATTTTGTCTTATAATTACATACATATTTTTCTGTTTTTCTTACTGAGAAATTGGTATCAAAGTAACATTAAAAGCTAATTAAAAAAAAAAAAAAGAAATATGTATAAATATTTTCTTTTCCCATAGTGAGTGGATATTTCCACATACAGAAAAGCGAAATTTACGTAATATATTGTTGTAAATAATATGTTTCTCATCCACAACTGTGAATCTTTTTAGAAGAAAATAGTTTTCCGTACTTATTAAATATATATATATGTTACAGTTGTTTAATTGTACAATAATATTAACCTTTATAACTTAATGAGGGATACAAGTACGAATTTCCGTATTGAAACAGCATCATCGGGTGGTAATGTTCATTTTAATAATAGAAGTATATAGATTCCATCACACTGCAGTGTAATATGATTCTTGTACGACATTATTAAAGCTGAACAAAAACATTTAAATTAAAGTTATCATAAATGTTTTTTCAAATACCAGTCATGCAAGTTTAGTACACAAATTAGTGATCCACGTTCTCTTTCAAAGTAAAAAATCTATTTTGAGATAATATTCGACATAACAAGAAAGTAAAGTTTTTTAAGAACAGACTATTATTTTTTATAAAGTTATTTTTAATACTATTTTCTTAAACGTTACATATACCAAAGTAAAAATACAAGAATAACGTGATAATAGTTGTTTAAAGTAATAACATACTTGCATACATCTCATTATGAACCGTACAAATTTTAGTACCTGCCTTTTTTTTCACACCAATAATTTTTTAGAGTAATTTTAGTCTTATTTAATCATAAAAAACATTTGGAAAAAATAACTCTAAAATTATAGTGGTGGGAGAAAAAGGGCGTTTTTGAGGGGGCATTAACAATTGTACTATTATTAATGGGATGATTGGTAAGTATGTAATAGTAATTCCTTTAACAAGCATCACGTAATGTAATAAAGCTATATTTCAATAACTTACGTTAGTTACCTACTTATAAACATGTTATAACATGACTTACAATGTTATCTGTTATTTGATAACATTATTATAAACATATGACATTAATATTTCAGATTGTAAGGTTTCAATTTTTAGGTTTCAATATGTCTTCCTTATACCAAATGAATTATACTGATTTTAATTTTGGTAATTGATGCATAATTTGTAATTAACAAGTATGTATACCCCATATTTTTTTCAGAGATTTAATCACTGTTTTAATTAAAAAAAATTTATTTGATATAAACTGTATTATAATAATTTAACTGTCGAGAATAAAAATAATGAAATGTATTATTTAATGAAATAACAGTTTTATAAGTTTTCTGACAGTTATATTCAGTTTCTAATCTTATGTGTTCAATATAAGTATTTGATTAAATGAGTTTGTTTATTAGAAACTGTACCTCCCACTGTGTTTTAGATAACACACTAGATAAAGTTTTATCCAACATGATGTATTTCAAATTATCCAAGGCCTATTATTTAGAGTTATCCAGCAGGTAGTGTAATAGATTTCCTCTATCATGACAGTTTTTCACAAATTAATTTAATTTTTACAATGTATGTATTTTATTTTACACACGAACTTTTACATAAATCTATGAAACTATGCTAAAATGTATAAATTTAGAATATATATTTACGTTTCAGATAGTTACTTTTAAACAGTACGTGGTAGGTTTAATTAAAAGTGAACAAATTTGTAGTTTAGGTTGTTGTAAGAGAAAAAGAAAGTAATTATTATTATTATTATTATTATTATTATTATTTAAAGATATCATAGAGAATATTCAGTGATTCTTTAAAACTACTGATTATTTTTTCTTATGAGCATGTTATCAATAACGTGTACAATCATTGACACTGGCATTTTAAAAATACGACATATAATTTAAATAGTTAAATATATTATGCTTTTCTATTTTTATAACATTATTGTTATTATTATTATTGGTAAAAAATACATTCCTAAATTACAGCGATTTTTTAGCATTTATTTAGGGAATAAATACGTGAATAAATAAAAATATACACAAAAAGAAATTAAGATTACACTTCAAACTGATGTTATGGCTACAAGTATACACACAATTCAAATACGTAAGTGCGGATAACTTTCCACGAGACCATGAACACAGGCGTTAAAGATGCCAAAAGTTTTCAAATAATTCAAGAAAACCCAATTAGCTTCTAAAAATGAACTAATACAATTAGATAAAAAAATTTAGTCAATATTTGCGTGAACAGTATCGTATTATGCCACATGTAATACTAAACAGATGCTAATATAAATATATATATATATAAATATTTACTCATTATTATTTTTAGACATATAAGTGACTATATCTTTTTTTCAACGTGCATCCTGGAGAAGTACAAATTCTTTGCACAAAAATAGAATGCTGATGAACTAATATACATACCTAGTTTTCTTAAAAAAAAAAAAAAAAAAAAAAAAAAAAGTTGTACGATTGATAAAATAAAATAAATACGAACGAAACATATTTGAAAAAAAAAAAAAAGCTTGTACTATTGAAAGTGAAATACCGAATATTATATTTTTAAAATAAAGTTTATCCTTATAATCTATATAATATATATTACAAATTCAATGGGTTCCGATTGGAAACCCTATAATAATTTGTGTCTAAAACTATTAGTTTAATTTTAACCGGTTTGTATTATATACACAAGACTTTTGTCTTTAATTCATTTTATCTCGAAGAATTTTTAAACCCAATTTTATTCCATACTATTTTTTTTTTTTCATGAGTGATTTTTCGTATTTAATCTTATTTATATGTTAGAAAAAAAATATTCTACAAATTAAGTGGTGTGAAATAAAGGCGGGGCTAAAACTTCGTCATAATAATTCTAAATACTTGAAACTATGCACCCACCCACGCGAAAATAGTTATTTTAGCATTATATATATTATTCATATCTAATATTCTATAATTTTAATATTATAAAACGATAGCAAAGTCGATTTCTTATATTTAAAACTTATTGTATTTGATATCGCTTCATGACTAACTGTAATGTTTAGAATTGTTTTGTTAAATCAGAAAGCTAGTGTACACATACAAATACATATTAAGCTATTTACACACACATAAACACACGCATTTTTGAAATATCTATATGTATTATTCAAAACAGATTTTTTTAAGAATACGCTAAAAATGTTCATACATTTAAGATTTCTAATTTTTTTTTTCTTTTACGCATCACGCATAACTCTTTTTTTCTAGAAATCAAATACACTTTCTGAATTATTCTTCTTTTCTTTCTCCTGTTGATATAATCTTAAAACATTTTATATGTATCATATTTCTTAAATTCGGATAAAATATATTTTGCGTTACAAAATGAAATTTATTATCATATTTCTAAACATCTGATATTTGTTCTATATGCTTTGGTTATTTTCCGAGAGAGTTTTGTTTAAATTTGTATACTTTTAGTATGATATTTTATCACATTTCAAAAAAAAAAAAAAAAAAAAAAAAAAAAATGCTTGCTCTCTTTTGTTTTGAAAATATCATTTATCATATATATATATATAAATATATATATATATATATATATATATATATATATATATATATAATAATAATAATAATAATAATAAATAAAGCACAATTTTTAACTCTAGAATTTATTTTGATTTTTTAATAAAATATATAAATATAGGTGTACAATATTTAATTCCATGAACAGGACTATTAAAGATAATGAGAATATTATATTAGGTTAATTTTTCCACATCGAGTTTCCATTTGATTTACGTATTTTCAATTATGTGAGTATAAAGAAGTATTTTTTTTTCAATTGCTTAAGATTTGTGTATGCATGTGTTTGCGTACGCTTGCGTGTGTTGTGTGTCAGAAATAGTTCTGATTAACATACCTTCCAAACCAAAAAGCATGGAACCAGTAAACATTTTAATTAAAATTGTCCTTTGTTACCAGATGAGCTTGCCATTTTTTTTTTTTAATTGGAGAAACCAGAAGTAATACATGGAAAGTCAAATGATGCTGTAACGATTTTTTTTCAGTTTTTATTTGTAAACCCACCTTTTAGATATCCTTTTGTATGTATTATTTGGTTACTTGGTAAAAAATTTGTTGGACAATTTTCGATCTCAGAAGTAGATAGTTTTAAAACAGCTTAACTGATTTTCATTCAGTTCACCATTTTAAATGATTTTATACATCTATCACATGCATTAGTTGATTTACGGTACTCAGATTAGATTCGGGTGTTTTTGGTGAATATTAGAAATAAGATCAAAAGTCGGTATTAGAAAAGCGGCACTAATGATTATCTTAAAATATCTAATTGATCATATTTTTTTTGTTTTTTTGACATAGGCAGGAAACGCTTCGTAACACTGCCTACGCTGCTGACATAGGCAGGAACGTTCGACAAACACTTGTGCACTTTGTGGGCAATTCTGAAGGCTTTTACTATATATTTTCTACCATACGGTTGTCTGTATTTAACATCATAGACGCTTGAAGCACATGATTTAGGTGCCGCATATGCACACAAACAGAAAGGTTTTAGTTTAAGGGGAAAAAAAAGAAAAAAAAAAAAAAAATGAGTCTTTCTGAATATTCTTGCTGTATAGCTCAAATCTTTGCGGTAAACTAATTATGTACCGGGCAATCAGCTAGTGGGGGGAGGCCAGTTTTTGCAAAAGTGAGATCAGGTGTGCTTTACCCGGCACTGTAGTAACAGGGACTAATCTAGAATCGCCTAAATGAGGTATTTGAATCCGTAACGGAATCCATTCTACTGGTAGAAGAGTTAATAGGTTATGTAAAATTTTAAAAGTTATTAGGTTATATTGAGGTTATTAGGTTATTAGATTAATTTCAATGTTATATTTGTTATATACCGCATATAACGCATAAACAGAAATGTTGTATTAGAGCATAAAACACCACAGAGACCCTATCTTTTACCCTATATTTTCCGAGTTATACCAGATAATTATATATATTTATTTTATTTTTATTTTATTTTTACAATTTTTTACAATTTTTGTGGATTTAAAGCAACGCATGTTCATGCATGTAAAAGGGTATAAAAAAAAAAATAAATAACTAAAGTTAGTAACCAAATTCAAAGTTTACGCCGTTCTTATTAGTATATCTACAAAAAGTTCCAGATCCTGAAATACTGTCGATGCTTAAAATAGTATTTTCTCTAAATTCTGTAAACGGAAAATCCTACAACACCTATTTCGATATAATCCGTAAAATTCACCAAAACATATGAAATCCAACATATATATATATATATATATATATATATATATAACAGGCCTATAATGTACTACATTGGTGTAATTTTACAAAAGTTTATAACAGATCAGTTTTTTATTAGTTTTAGGTCATTAAAATAGACATTTTCGACAAATCGATATTTAGAACGAAATGGAGATTCAGATTTCAACCTTTTCTCCATTTTAGGTCATTAAAATCCACATTTCTCAATGTGGCCAAGAGAAGAATTTCTTAGAAAAGTATTATGTGCTGAATGCAAATTCGCTGCTAACTGCAAATGAATGACATTTTATATTCGGATATATTTCTACACGTATTCTTACTAAACTAACAGTAAATAAAATGTGCTTACATTGTCGAATTTTAAAACCATGTAGTTTATAAATTTTGAAATAAATCCTAAAACAACGCCTGTTCTTTAATCCGTATAGTTTACCAAAAACTACCCAACAGCATTAGCTTTAAAACAAACATTTTAAAACTATTTCAATATGAATTTGTTTAGACTGAATTTTGTAGCATAAATTTCGCAGTTCAAATTTTAATTACCTGATGTAAATAAAAGTCTTGTTTGCACATGAACTATTAAATTAATACATTTCATCGTAAACCAATTAAAAAGCTACTGAAATGGGCAAATGTTGGTAAATTTCACTGAAAGATAGAAGAGTGTTTACATAATTTTGTGAATAATTAGTTTTTTTCCATAGATTAAAAATAACTCTTAATTCAAGATATCCTAATATAAATTTTAGTAATCTAAATATATTTTATGATATTTTACCTATGAGATTATGTTGCACATATATCTAAACTGAACTATTTTAATTAATTAACCCTTTGTTGCATCGTGTCCACTGTAGTGGACGAAAAATTATTATTTTTTTCCTTTTCCACAAATGGTTTTACAGGTTTAGTTTCAATGTTTATTTTTTCTGTATTATTTAAGCTTTCAACCGCTGCTCATAGATAGCAGCATAATATAAAATTACAGATTGCATTGATGGTTTGAAAATAGCTTCAACCTCTACTTCCAAGTTAATATGATTTCTCATTGTAAACATTGTATATAAGTATTAAATCTTTTTTATTTTGACATTTTGCATTTTGAAATAGTAATTTTAGGCATTTTGGAGTATGTTTGAATAGAACACTTATTTTCAGATACTATTTTTCATGAAAATTGATGTATTTTTCTTTTTGTCAACTACAATGGACGTTATGAACATAGGCTAATGTAGGACTGTTTTCGTTTGTCCATTGTAGTGGTACAAAAGGGTATTATTTCATTTTATAGATGTCACCGTGATAAATTCTTGGCTTCTTTACGAAGCTGTCATACCACAATGTTCTATGCAACTAGGATTTTTCGAGATGTCCATTGCCAGAGGACTAATTATATGCAGTATCAAGATTAATTGAGGAACAAGATACAGAAAGACTTACGTAAACAAGGGCCAATGTAAGTATAAAAACCTAGAAAAAAAAATGTTAGTCAAAGCACGCTCTGTCCTCTACGATGTAGTGGATCATTTTGCTAGACAAATATCAAATAGTGCTCAAAGATGTAATATGGATTTATGCTCAAGAAAACCTACATATTCATGCGTAAAACACAAAGTTCATTTGCGTATCGATGAAAAATGTGACTGATTTTATTATTTTCATCACCACTTCTACTTTAAATATCCAGTTTCTATATGCATACTGTCCACTACAGTGGACAAACGGTAACTTTTAAAATAAACAAAATTTGATGAAATTTTTTTTTCATTGATTTCTGGGGCAATTGTAAATACGAAAAACACATTAATTTCCTTTCAAGATTCCCAGGTGATTAATATGCAACAAAGGGTTAAGTATTTCATTATAGATAACAAAAATAGTTGAAAGAAAAATCATTTTCTTTATATATATATATATATATATATATATATATATATATATATATATATATATATATATGAATGTGTGTGTGTGTGTGTGTACAGTGATTTTTAATAAAAAAAGTGTTAATTGATAAAAGTGTTATTTCAACTTAATGAATAGATAATGCATATAATGCTGCATGACATTCAAAGTTTTTGACAGATTTCAGAAATTTATTTAGAATAAAGAAATGTTATAAAAAGAAATGTTATTACGTATAAAAATTAAAAATATTTAATGACTTTAAATATCTAATTTTTTTAAATATCTTTTAAATATCTAAATATAAAATTAATTGGAAATTTGAAATGTCATAAAAAGAAATGGTATTATGTTTTAAAATTAAAAATATTTAATAACTTAAAAAATCTATTTATTTTTTAAATTTTAAATTTCATGTGACATTTTATAAAATACTTACTTATATAACAAATACTTCTTAAAAATCCATTTAAAATCCAAGAAAAAAATATTATTTCATACTTAAAGTTTTAAACGTGTTTAACGATATTATCCAATGCAAAAAATTAATAAGAAGTGTATAATTTTTAACAGAATTTCTCCGTGGCGTAACATAAAAAGTGCTAAAGGAACATATATATATACATATATATATATTATAAGAGTACGTATTTTTATTTCAAACATTCAAACTGCAAACAGCATCATAAATGAGAAAAAAAAAGAAGTATTTCTGACTTTGAATATGATAAGTTTAAGTGAAGTCTGTAAGTGACATTTGAGTATTTACTTCGGTTTTACATTCTTTTCTCTGCCAAAAACAGACCACTTAAACAATGAAGTGGTTTAACAGCTACATAATTCCATTACTAATTTTAAGTTCGAAATAAAAAGAAATGTTAATATGTTTAAAAATTAAAAATATTTAATGACTTTAAAAATCTATTTTTTTTTTTTAATTTTATGTTACATTTTATAAAATATGCACTCAAACATTATGTAAAATTTCCGAATATGTATCTATATGTATTTTATGACACTTTTATTTTCTTCAGTATTTAGTTGAGCGTATTGGTTTCATAAAAATATTCGACTTCGAATTTTCGATTCATTTATACATTTTGAGGTGTCTAGACCACGATTTATATATTTTTTATTTTATTTATTTATTTATTATTGTTATTATTATTTATAAAAAAAAAAATAAAAAAAAAAAAAAAAAAAAAAATGCCTGTATTCCTGTCTCTTTTTCTGTCTGTCTATGTGTGCGCGTTAGTGCTAACAATAATTCTTACAAAAAATAATCAATTATTTTAAACTAATATTTTTGCAGAGCCAGATTTTCCAAGAATGCCCAATGTTTTTTTTTTTTTCTTTTTTTTTTTTAAATTCAATAAATACCTTATTGGTAACCGGTACACTCTTTACGAATATAAATAATGCCTAATAAATTTTTATCAATTTTTTTTTTTTATTCTATTACTATTTGTGCGTTTTGGTGATTTATTAGCCTAGCGAACTTCAAAAAAGTAATTCCAACAAATTACCTTTGCTCAATAGTACATATTTTTAATTTAGTAACTCTTTTAAACTCCATGGTGCTAAAATGTACTCATGTAACCATTGTTCCTGTAAGGAAACACTTTACTTATTTACTATTTTTATTTATGGCAATAAATAAAATGCTGAATATATATATATATATATATATATATATATATATATATATATATATATATATATATATATATATATATATATATATATCAATTTTATGTTAGGAAGAACTTCTAAGATATCTGATTCAAATGCATAATTACAAATCTATACTAGTATTAATTATTGTTAAAAGACATTTAGAAATTTCTATTTCGTAATTTGGTTGTAAACTTGAATATGATTGATTACAATCAAGATATATCTATGCGTAATTAATTTTGCGTGAATCAATATGTCGGATTCAAGCAGTCATGTAAGTTATCACCTCAAACTGGAAATAAATTATCATTTATATTTAGAATTCTGTACATTGATTTAAAAAAAAAAAAAAAAAAAAAAAAAAAAAACATTAGTTATGCCTAACGTTATTGATATTAAATAAATGAGCGTAGTAAACAAAAATCTGAAGTGACTCCACTCGACTTTCCGAACATTGAGTAATTAACGGTTTTGTAGATAAGGTAAAGTAAGAGGAGTTGCTAGATAAACAAAAGAGAAAATTTTAATAGGTTATTTGAGTATTTTTCTCCATATAGTGCATGATGTTTCATTTAACGCTATTGTACTTTGAGCCCATAGATCATAATGATAAAAAACTTTAAATGTTAGATTCACCAAAATGCTTATAGTTAGGGCAACAGTGACTTAAAATATTTAAATAAACTTCAGCTTCATCGTATGAGTCATTTAGATGTTATTGTACTTTAAAGTTTGAGCTCACATGCCACAACGATAAAGAAATTTATAATGTGTACCTGTAAAAAGAAACATAAGTGCTAGCTTATCTAAATTTCATAAAGTTCTTGTGACAGTGACCTACAACATGTATATATATAGTTTTTACTTCATTTGAATAAGATGTTTTGTCGCTGTCGCACATTAAATAATTTGAGCCTATAGTCTCTAATGATAAACATATTTTATTTTTGTCCCTATAAAACACTGTAAATGCTAGAGTCACCAAAATCTATACAGTTTGTATGATGATAACCTAAAACATGTTTATAAATTTCCAACTCAAATGGATAAGGAATTTTGATGCTATCGACTTTAAATAATTTCACCCCATAGGCTTAATGATGCAGAATTATTTATTGTGTCCCTGTAAAAAAAAACTATAAGTGCAAGATTCACCAAAACCTATACAATACGTGTAACGGTGACCTAAGACATGTGCGTAAAGTTTTGCTCATTTTAATAAGGCGTTTAGACGCTATTGCACTTTTAAATATTTGGTCCCATAGGCCGTAATGATAAATTATACTTCTTTGTGTTCCTGTAAAAAAATATGAGTGCTTGATTCACCAAAATAAATAGGGTTTGTGCTACGGTGACTTACAACATATGTACAAACTTTCAGCTTATTCGAGCAAAGCGTTAAGACGTTAGTGTGTTTAATCTGCCTACACACACACATATATACAGCATCGTAAAAATTGTGAAAACGGACTCAGGGGATCTCAAAACGTATAGAAAATCTCAAATTCAGATTTTTGACATGAATTCAATACTTCCCTTACATATGTATGTTCGAAAATTAAAAATGAGCTCAAACATATTAATTTATTTTAAAAGAATTAATTAGTATAGTAAAACATTTGTAAACAGCATTTCATGTGCAAATACTGTAACTGCTTCTTCTTCAGTGGGTAGGAGCAGCTGAAATGCCATTTAATATTAAAGTAAGAATTAAGAAAATAAGAAAAGCCTGCATATTTCGATAACATAGTGAACTCTGAATAATTCCAAAAATCATTATATATATATTATAAAAAGTGTAACTATATTAAAAAAAGGGAAATTATAATATTATAGTTTAAAAAAATTAAAGAACACGCTTTATAGAAATGTGAACTAAAAAAGCACAAATTATCTATCTTAGTATTAAAATGCAGGGTAAGAGAAAATCGTATGAGTGACACACTATAATATTTACATACATTTAAATCTTTAATTAAAATAACTTAGAATTAAACAAAAACCATTTTTAAAAATTCTCTCCTGACTGGGATCGAACGCTGGACCTTTAGGTTCGTAGAGCGGCGCCTTACCTCAATGCCACATCGTTCACGTACGGAAAGTATTTTTTTACAATATAAATTTTTTGTTTGCTCCCAGAGCAGTTACAAACATACATACATACAAACATACATACAAACATACATACATACAGGTGAAGCTAATAAAAGCGTGTTAAAAAGCATACGTGATAAAAATAAGAGAATAATATAAATGCTTATTGTTTTTCGTCACAATACAGAAAATTAGCTTGGTGTGTCACTCATACGACATTATCTTACTCTGCATTTTAATACTATAAAGAGCAGATTGAAGATTAAAACAAATTAGTTTTAACAACAGATTACAGATTAAGAAGAAAGATGAATAAGGTAAGATGATAAAGTAGAATCAAGTTTAAAAATTAAGCGGAAATAGGTTTAGGAAAAGATTTATTTGACCTATAAATCTGCGTTACGGTGGTTAACGCCTCCGCAATCCTCGTTTAATTTTAGCGCCTACATTTATTAAAAATAAAATAAAACTTTTATAAATTTTCTTGCATTTTCCCAATCATGAACATAAATAAAAAAAAAAAAAAAAATGTTGCTTTGTATCATAGTACTAAGTGAAAATGTGTGCAAAGAGATTGTGTGATGCGAAGAAAACATTTACATAATTTTTATTTACAGTTTTGGATAGCGTGACGCAATAGACAAATCAAGTTATTGAACTAGATTATTTCAATTTATAATATAAATTCAGTAAAAGTATGATTATTTGACAGTATATTTGAAAATTAAAAGCATTATTCCAATGTGTAAATATACTTTATTCGATAAAACAAAAGTAATTGTAATGAAATCTAAAAGTAAATTAGCTACACGCTTATGAGAAGCATCGTTGTTTGAACCGTTATTTTCTGTTACTTGTACCACAACATTTTCATTTTGACTAATAATTAAATCTGGTGGCTGACCAGTTGTAAAACATAAATTTAACTCATTTGCTAAAGGTTGAGTACCAACATTAATGTTAAAAATTTTCTGCGACTATTGTTCCTGTGTCATGAGAGAAATTTCCGGAATCGATCGGTTTAGCATTTGCATGAGATTTATCAATAAAAATAGCAGAATCTGCCCCCGACTTGATAGTTTGAGAATTAAACTGTAATTTATTATAAGGTGCATTTGAATTACTAGAAAGGTCTCTTGACTTAACAGTTTGAAAACATAAATGTGATTTATTGATGAAAGGATTAGCCGCTACATTTATTAATTTTACACTGTCGGTCCGTTTAACGGCTTCAGCGGCCGCAGTTATTTTAATTTCTTTTACAATCTCTGTTACCCGAGCTTCAGTTACGTTTGATATTTCGGCTTGAGCCGGTTCAGCATTTAAATGCGAATGAGGGATATGCGAGGTTTGAACAGTAGAATTTAGTTGAACATTCGTTTCACTTAAATCAAGTGATTCATTTACAGACTTTGGTTCAATCGTATTTTCCTTTTCAACCGCCGTCTCTATCTATGCTAGATAAATTCTCGGATTTTTTATCCGGATCCAAGGGCTGAAAAACAGACGTAGATTTGTCTGTAGTGATAGTTAAAGGCATAGTTTGCTCGTTTTCATTAACTTTTATGTGACTTTTGTCACTAGAAATAACGGTTTCATTGCCAGTTTTAGGTTGATCGAAATTAATTGAGCTCGCTTCCTGTGACTTAATAATTTCTTGCGGGTTTTCCACTGGTTTGATTGCCGCCTCCCACTGACTTTCCTGAGGAGGGAGGGAACGGTCATGTTCCAATCGTAATTTATCATACCGAGTGGCGAAAAGGTCGATGATCCGCCTTTTTAATCCTGATAAGTTGGATTTGGCCCAAGGGAATGGCAGGCGATTAATCTATGCCACTGTCTTGGTTCTCCTTCTAGGGAATAGGCTAACCAGGAATATTGGTTTTTAACATTGATTTTATGAAAATTGAAAAAATATTCAAGCTGCTCAAAAAATTGCAGCACGCTAGTGGTGCCATCAAAAAATACTTGCTCGGGGGGGGGGGGGGGATTCGAGCAAAGTTGGGCGCCAATGTAGAGAATCCGAGTGGGCCATGATTCTCTAATGTAGATTTTACTTAATCTTAAATATGACATAGATTAACTTAATTACGTAATGATGAAAGCTCGAGACAAAGTTAACAGATAAACAAAGTTTATTCAGCATTCAAAATTTAGGATGGCGTTGAGCTAACGTAATTTAAATAAATGACCTCAGGAAATACTTTAACAAGACATAAAATAAGAAGTTGCTTTATCTCACCAACGCTGATCCTTTTGACGACTGCTCACGGCTACTTATCACTTTTCTCCCTTTAGAGCGTCGAGCGGATTCCCGAACACGACAGCCTCTTTTATTTCTTTACTTCACAAAACTACACCTCTCTACCATCATTCGCATAAAACTATCACCCTCAACATTTCTCTTAACTCCACACTAATCAGCTACCCCTTCATCACCATTCCATTACATCACATCCTATCTCTATATCTATCCTTTTATACTCCATCCAATAACTCCCTTTCATTTCATTTCAACCAAAACCTTTTAACATCTCTTCTACTCATCTAACACCGAGATCCTAATTATTTTACTGCTGCACAATGCTGACATAAAACAATCTCGACCAAGACTTTCGCCGAGCTACTGGCGACGAAGTAATTTAAACGTCCCAACTTTTGGTGACGGTCCATAGCTCGACCTCGAAAAAAAAATGATCACATTTATATTGTACCGAAAAATTTGTAATTTCTAAAATTTGAAAAAAAAAAAAATAATTAATTAATAAAATAAAACTTTAAAATTGATATTTTTCAAAATAAATTTCATTAAATATGTTTTAGATATTAATACGTTTGTATGTAAGACTTTAAACTTTATTTCCTAAGATTTTTATTTACACTATCATATAAAATTCTTAGCTATTCCTGACCTTTTTCTTCTACTGAATTATCAAAATCTGCAAATGCTAAGTATAGAGACACAGAGATAAGTCTATTATAATTTAAATTAATTTCACTTAAATTAATATTAGCCTTGTCTAAAATTAGCTAACGTTAGATTTACTCTAACAATCATAATCAATCGATATCCATTAATTTTAAGCTGACATTCCATTTTCATCTTCTCTTAAAAACATAATCAAATTCAGTACGTCTGGAATATGTCAGTGCATCCATTAGTTAAATTTCTATAGCATATGTCTTTACTATCTCTTAACTGTATTTGAAAATGGCCACATATAAATCTAGATTGAATCATAGAATGTCTTTTGATATTGTTCGAAGATTTTTACAAATTATCTATCTTAGTATTAAAATGCAGGGTAAGAGAAAATCGTATGAGTGACACACTATAATATTTACATACATTTAAATCTTTAATTAAAATAACTTAGAATTAAACAAAAACCATTTTTAAAAATTCTCTCCTGACTGGGATCGAACGCTGGACCTTTAGGTTCGTAGAGCGGCGCCTTACCTCAATGCCACATCGTTCACGTACGGAAAGTATTTTTTTACAATATAAATTTTTTGTTTGCTCCCAGAGCAGTTACAAACATACATACATACAAACATACATACAAACATACATACATACAGGTGAAGCTAATAAAAGCGTGTTAAAAAGCATACGTGATAAAAATAACAGAATAATATAAATGCTTATTGTTTTTCGTCACAATACAGAAAATTAGCTTGGTGTGTCACTCATACGACATTATCTTACTCTGCATTTTAATACTATAAAGAGCAGATTTAAGATTAAAACAAATTAGTTTTAACAACAGATTACAGATTAAGAAGAAAGATGAATAAGGTAAGATGATAAAGTAGAATCAAGTTTAAAAATTAAGCGGAAATAGGTTTAGGAAAAGATTTATTTGACCTATAAATCTGCGTTACGGTGGTTAACGCCTCCGCAATCCTCGTTTAATTTTAGCGCCTACATTTATTAAAAATAAAATAAAACTTTTATAAATTTTCTTGCATTTTCCCAATCATGAACATAAATAAAAAAAAAAAAAAATAATGTTGCTTTGTATCATAGTACTAAGTGAAAATGTGTGCAAAGAGATTGTGTGATGCGAAGAAAACATTTACATAATTTTTATTTACAGTTTTGGATAGCGTGACGCAATAGACAAATCAAGTTATTGAACTAGATTATTTCAATTTATAATATAAATTCAGTAAAAGTATGATTATTTGACAGTATATTTGAAAATTAAAAGCATTATTCCAATGTGTAAATATACTTTATTCGATAAAACAAAAGTAATTGTAATGAAATCTAAAAATAAATCTTTTAAAGTAACACTAAGGCGTCACAGAAATTATATCATTTCTTTTAAAACTCATATTTTGAATTCACGAGATGCAGATGAAAAAGTATCAGGAAGTAAATTCTATATACTTTTTCGTGTTAAAGTTGAAAATATTATGTATGCGCTGTGATGTAAATAGAAGAAAAAAAAAACAGATGATGAAATAAGAAAATCTATGTAATATATTTTAAATAATAGCAAAGCGTCACTCAAAATTTGATATCATTACTTTTAAGACCCATATTTCTAATTCATATCGAAATAAAATGCTGTGTCACAAACTTTTAACTCGTTAAAGGTTTTTGTTCTGATATCATTACTTTTTAGGGGTTAATGATCAACTGATCTAAAGATTAAAACAAGTCCTTCTAGCTCATAGGAAGAGTAGGTTGATTCTTTTTTTTTCTATCACGTAGCTGCCATCGAGAATTTCACAAAATAACACTTTTTTTTTCTAATGCTAATATCTGGTAGCTTCCAAAAATTGGTTTTAGACAGTATAAAGAAATCTTTTAGTTAATAGTTTTTTTTAATACAACGTAGCAGTATTATGAAGGGTTAAAATTCAATTTTAGTAATGAAATTTCAGTTTTTTGTGAAAAAAAAAAAGTTAGAAAAAAAATCTTCGCAGATTTAACTTTTTGAAAACTTTTGAACGTTGAGCAATTTTTTGTAAATATATAGTAAAAAATATTTATAACAGACTTATTTCCGTTATAATTCCTGATAGTTTAGCATCATTAAGATGATATATGCAGAAATACAGGGATTTTCAAAGGAATTTCAAAAAACAGCACTTTGTTTTCAATGCCGATGCTGGGTAACTAGCAAAAATTTATTTTTAGCCATTAGTGAGAAACCTTTTAGTTAAAAATAGATTTTGTTACTCATTTTTCAAATACATAACATATAAAAGTTTTTAAAATGATTAAAATTAAGTTTTATTCATGAAATTTCAGTTTTTTGTGAAAAAAAAAATCTTCGCAGACTTAACGTTTTGAAAACTTTTGAACGTTGAGCAATTTTTTGTAAATATATAGTAAAAATATTTATAACAGACTTATTTGAGTTATAATTCATGGTAGTTTAGCATCATTAAGAAGATATATACAGAAATACAGGGATTTTCAAAGGAATTTCAAAAAATAATACATTGTTTTAAACGCGAATATTGGGTAGCTTGCAAAAATTGATTTTTAGCCATTAGTGAGAAATATTTTAGTTAAAACTAGATTTGGTTACTCATTTTTGAAATATATAAAACTTATAAATGTTTTAAAAAGAATAAAATTATGTTTTATTCATGAAATTTCAGTTTTTTATGAAAAAAAGTAAAAAACAAAAGTCTTCGCAGATTTAACACTTTGAAAACTTTTGAGCGAAAAGCCATTTTTTGTGAATATAAAGTAAAAATATTCATAACAGACATGTTTGAGAAATAATTCATGATAGTTTAGCATCATTAAGATGAAATATGCAATAAGACATGCATTTTCATAGGAATTTTAAAAATAATACAATGTTTTTGACGCCAATATTGGGTAGCTTGCAAAAATAGGTTTTTAGCCATTAATGAGAAATCTTTTAGTTAAAACTACATTTTGTTACTCATGTTTGAAATTATAACTTATAAATGTTTTAAAAAGAATTAAAATTAAGTTTTATTCATTAAATTTCAGTTTTGTACGAAATGTTTTGAAAATTGTTGAACATTGAGCAATTTTTTGTAAATATATAGTAAAAACATTTAAAACAGAATTATTTGAGTTATAATTCATGATAGTTTAGCATCATTAAGATGATATATGTAGAAATACAGGGGTTTTCAAAGGAATTTCAAAAAATAGCACTTAGTTTTCAATGCCGATACTGGGTAGCTTGCAAAAAATGATTTTTAGCCATTGGTCAGCTTTTAGTTAAATACTTACAAGATAAAAAGAACTTTTATACACCATGTTTTTAAATTTTCTGTTGAAACATATAAACGCTACTGAAGGCAGCGAGAACCCGGAGAAATTGGATAAAAGTATTAAAAAAGTTCCTTGCTATCGTGTTTTAAGCTATTATAAAAGTTTCAAATGACTATCTAGCCGGGAAGTTAATTAAAAGTTGATTGCAAGCTTTGTACTGGTAACGCTGCCGAATGCAGCAGGGTCCCGAAGCAATTGGTTAAAAATATTTTTGAAATGCATTTTCACCGTATTCTGAACTTTTTTGAAAGTTTCAAATGTCTAGCAACTCGGAAAGTCAGTTAAATAAATTTTCTGTTGAATCATATAAACGCTTCCGAATACAATAGGGACCTGAAACAGTTAAATAAAAGTATTTAAAAAGTGCATTGTCACCGTGTTCTGATCTATCCTGAAAGTTTCAAACATCTAGCTAGTCGGGAATTTCGTGAAAAATCGATTGCAAGCTTTGTACTGATAACGCTGCCGAAGGCAGCAGGAACCCGAAACAATAGGCTAAAGTTATTACAAAAATGTATTTTCACCGTGTTATAAACTATTCTGAATGTTTCAAATGTCTAGCTAGTCGGAAAGTTATCTAAATAAATTTTCAGTCGAATCATATAAGCGCTTCCGAATGCAGCGGGACCTGAAATAGTTGATTAAAATTATTAGAAAAATGTATTGTCACCGTGTTGTGAGCTGCCCTGAAAATTTCAAATATCTAGCTAGTCGGGAAGTTAGTTAAAAATCAATTCCAAGATTTGTCCCTGACAAACACACAAACAAACAAACAAACAAGAATCAAAGTTAATAAAAACATCCTTAACAGCACAAAATGTTCCAGAAACGTAACAATCATATAACATTGAAGCATTATAAACATTTCTGAAACGTTTAAAAACGTTCAGATTGCTTTCCGATTAGTTTCAAAAACTTAGAAATGTCCGCGATTGTAACAAAAAATCAGATACGTAACAGAAACGTTACAATCTCTTAATAGATAGAAAATAAAAAAAAGGTGAATGTTTCAGAAAGGTATCAGAGAGTATACTAAAACGTGTTACGTCTTTGAAAGGTTGTAAGCTTTTTGCAACATAACTGAAATATTCTGTGCTGTATGGGATGGTAAAATAGATTTAGATACTCACTTTTGAAATATATAACTTATAAAAGTTTTTAAAAGGATTAAATATAAGTTTTATTCATGAAATTTTAGTTTTTTGTGGAAAAAAAAAAATTCGCAGATTTAACTTTTTGAAAACTTTTGAACGTTGAGCATTTTTTTTTTTTTTTTTTTGTAAATATATAGTAAAAATTTTTATAACAGACTTTTTTGAGGTATAATTCATGATAGTTTAGCATCATTAAGATGAAATTTGTAAAAAAAAAAAAATATTTAAAATAATAATAATAATAATAATATTGTTACATTTCAGTGCAAAACTTATTAATATGGCTGTTATTTTCCATAAGCTAATGTAAATTTATTTTATAATTTATCATTTTCTCTCTCTCTCTCTTTAGATATATATAAACAAACATTTTTCTCAAAGAAAAAAAAAAGGTATACGCATTAATATAAATAATAAAAGATGAATCTTAAATTAAATGATGAGAAATAATAAGATACAAAAAAAAAAAAAATAATAATAATAAAAAAAAAAAACCTTTTTATATATATACATATATATAAAAAGGATATATATATATATATATTAAAGTAAAAATTTATTTAGCATATGTACAAAACATATTTAAAACAAACAAGAAAGTTTATTTTTTGCAATATATATATATATATAAATATTTTATCGACTGCATTCAGATTGAACCAACCAACCACAGACTAACGAAACCAAATAACACCTGTTCTGAATTCAGAGAATATGTAGAAGAAATGTATGTATGGCGGAGTAAAAAATAGTTCGATTTTTAAACTAAATTATATAAAAAAACAAGAGTTTTTTGGAAAACACGGGGCACGTCATGCTTCTCAGACAAAAGAAATTAATGTCATATATCAATTTCATAAATTTTCTTCGAGCCGTTTTTGAGAAAAAAAGTTACACGATAACAAAATTTTCCTTTGAAGTCTTAAATTGCAACTCCAAATCTCAAAATATATACAATAATGAAATGTGAAACTTTCAGAGTAGCATGACGCAGAAGATAAAAAATTATTCTGAAAACATCAGATCAAAATTTCTCCTATTTATTGAGATATTAAATGTCAGCGTTTCAAAATTCCTTTGATGTTAAACTAGCTGTATATATATATTGTCGCTGCTAAGCTTTGTTTGAGCTTTGCTGCGACACTCAAAAAACTGTCGTTTTTTATGATCAGCATAACTTAAAAACAAAAACTCCAGAAAAATCAAATTTTGTATTTTGAAGATTGCCAGTTAAAAAATTCATCAGGATTGGCAAGTTTGAAGGCAGATTAATACAGCCTCGATTAAAAAATAAATGAATAAATAAAATAGGCTCTAAAAATAAACGGGGTGTGAAGGGGTCGCAGCTCCTCACACACATATTTTTTATAGCAAAACTCTTTCTAAACCTATTAAATATTATTTTAAAAGTATATTGAATCTTACCGTATTAATCGTAAGACGTAATATGCTATCAGTCATTTTAGCATCAAAATAAAGGGTACGAGAAAGTCGTGTGAGTGACACACCACACTATTATTATTATTATTATTATTATTATATTATATTTATTGCATTTTATTTTAAAATCAATTTTAATTAATTAACTTATTTAATTTGTTAAATAAAATTAATATTATTTCTTGTAGTCACGCCTTTAGAATTTATTTTATATATAATCCGGATTTTAATATGAAAATATTGCTCCAGTTTTTTCGATACCGTTACTATTTCATTGAAAAAAAAAATCTCAACCTGATTTTATTGTTTTTTAAGCGATGATATATATATATACATAAATAAATAAATAAATAAATATATATATATATATATATATATATATATATATATATATATATATATTATCATTACTACTATTATCATTACCAATGTTATTATTAATAAATATAAAAATGAGATATTTCAATTAAATATTAGCCATTCGAAAACAACTATGCACTCGCAGAGAGGAAAATTGTTTTAAATGAAAAATTATTTCTTACTTTCTTTTACTGACATATATGGAAGATAAAGCACTGTTTTTAGGTCAAATTATGAATTTGAGCTTTTATTATATTTACACGTTTTGAAGTTCCCTGAATCTTCCCCCTTTGGTCTTTCTGTACGTGTGTGTGAGTGTGTCTGTATATGTGTTAGTGAGTGCGTTTATACGTGTGTGTTATCAGCATACCTCAATAACAAATAGTATCAGAACGCTCAAACGCGGTATTCAAAATCGGTGTCATATGGTGATGCCACACTAAATATTAAATTAATACTAAAACTAAATTAATACGAAATACAATAAATATTAATACTTAATACAAAGTAAAGTAAGATTTCAAAGTAAAGAAATAAAGTATATTTCAAGTTCTATCTTCAACTCTAATTATTCCTTTACTTATTTATTTATTTTTGCGTAATATCACTTCTTTTACTTGAATAAAATGATCAAGATTGGTTAGTTTGAATGTAAATTAATGCTCCTTTCCACAGAATTATTTGTCAAATAAAACTATTCCTCTTTATATTTTAAATTATATAAAAAGAAGATTGAACTTTATTATCAAACCTTATTAATCGTACGACTTAATCGGTAATCTATGCTGATAATATTTAAAATAAAGTCGGAGAAAATCGTATGAATGATACATCATAAACTTTAAGATCATTTAACTTGTGTTTATCAGAATAAATGAGTAATAAAGTGGAAAAAATATTTAAGTGATCAGGATGGCTGAAACGAACAGTTCTGATAACTATTTCTTACAGTTTTGTCTACGCATTTAAAAATAAATGCAATAAAGAATATATATATAAATGAAAGAATAATATCCACTGGTCGAAAACAATACTTTAATCTCTGAAGAAGATTCATAATATAAGCTATTATGTTATCTTCTCCTAGAGTAAGAACTTACTAACTACTTATTATTTCAGCATTGTCATGGAAAACCAACAATAGCTTCTTTCTCTCTGTATATAAATAGTAAATTTCCCAAGAGATGTTTATTGGTAATATTCAATATATTAGATAAAACTAATGGTGCTTATTTTGTAGGTATTAGATAGTAGGTAATCTCCATTGTATCTTTTTTTTTTTTGCAAAATGGAAAGAAATTAGATAGTTTTTTCAATATTTTAGACTAAAAAAAATATTTTTCATTTGGTGTTGAAATGTAGACAAATATTATGGAAATAATATTTGATTTTTTTTTTTCTTTTTACATGTCAATAGATAATTGTTTAATTTATAAGGGGTACGAAAATGTATTGATGATACATAGGAAAACATAGTTATCATTTCTATGACGCAGATTATTTAAATAATACAGGTTTAGTTTGTTAGAAAAAAGTTTAACGTCACATTTAAGTTCAATTTAGAAGAGAATTTTATTTTTGTCCATTATTATTATTATTATTATTATTTTCGTGTCGTGAAGAAAATAAATAATAAAAAGAGACCTTATGACCTTTGGATTAAAATAAATTATTAATGTTTGTAATAAAAAAAAAATGCTAGGAATACGCGTGTTAAAATTTAAAATTGCTAATCTATTACAATATTAAATTTTCATCATCATACTGCCATTTCACCGACTATCCCTAGTTAACTTCGGGGAAATTTAGCCTTCCCCCCACTACTGTGGTCAGTGAAGTGGTTAAATTTCAATACACATTTCAAATATTAAGTACATATATCCATAAACACATACGTTGAAATAAGCACATTTTCATAAAATTGAATAAAAATTTAACTTCAAATATTTTTAACAAATATTATATAAACAATTTCATTAATGCTGCAGCATAGCTCGTGCTGTAACGATCAATTAACATTTCTTGAAAAAAATCCCCAATATTGTAAACATATGTCGTTTAAAATTAATGGTGTTATCTTAATTTTCTGCATAATTAAGCATGGATTGTTATGCGTATTTTAATTACATAACAAGAGACTGGGTAAAAAAAATTAAAATATGTTACATGCGTGCTCGCACATATTAAAACACATCGTCAAGGCTCAAAAATATTTGATTAATAAGTTTAAATTAATACCATTAAATTTTCTATTCCATTTTTTTTTATCTGTACTTTCTTACTTTCTACTAATAGCGTATTTTTTCATATATATTTAATCCTCATCAGCTCGAATACATGTCGTCAGTCCAACATATGTCGTTAGCATAATATCGATTTTGCTAATTTTTAAGTACTTCCAATCACTTCTTGCATTCCTGCAACCACTGCTATTTTATATTTGCTTACTTTTATCAATTATTGGCATTTCTATTTTATTGTTTTAATATTTACAATAAATTTTCCGAAAAAAAAAGATACTTCTTTATGAATTTCATAAACTGGTTTCGAATTATGTATTTTCGAAATTAGACCGACTTATCCAAATAAAATTTAATAAGAAACCATAACTTATTTGAAAGCGCAATTAAAAATAATTTGATATTCTTAATTTTCTGCACAATTGAATATGATTTGCCATGTGTACCTTAATTATCTAACAAGTGACCGTGCAAAAAATTAAAATATTTCATATTCGTGTTCACACACCTCTGCGTGTTTACATTATAACACGGGTTACAGGACAGTATGAATAAATATCATTTTGAAAATAATTGAAAATGTAGAAAATTATGCTACTGCCAGATTTATGATATTACTAGAATATTCAATATATATATATATATATATATATATATATATATATGTGTGTGTGTGTGTGTGTATATATATAAACCGGACGAGTTTGACTAATATTATTTTTAGTATCAATAAACACGCATTCGAAAGTAGAAATGTAAATTCGAAATTTTAATATTATAAAATATTATTTGAAAATTTATATAATCAATGTATTGAAAACCATATTTCATTTCGACAAAAGAAGTAAAATTGAGATTGTATGCTTTTTATGCAATACAATAAATTAAGTGCGAAACGTATTATTAAACATGCTTCGGAAAAAGGGATTTTACATTGAAAAAAAAATAATAATAATTCAAAACTGCACTCTCACAAATCTTACTATAGTTACTTTTGATGTAAAATCCCTTTTCACTAATGTTCCTATAAGTGACACTCACTCCTGTCTTGATAAGAGATTAAAATAGTTCAATTTTCCGTACTTTGCAATAGAAGAATTAATTCTTCTCTACCACATTTGTTTCTCAGAAACTAATTTTTAATTCCAAAGAAAATTTTATCGTCAATCAGTGGGTTTAGGGTATAGTCATGGATTTTACTCTCGCTAAAATTCTCGCTGATATTTATATGTATCATTTCGAAAGTACGCTCTTTAGGAAAATGTCTTTTCCTTTTTTGACCCGTTACGTTGATTACACCTTCACGTTTATTGACAGATCTCGTCACAATATTGGCCATGTCTTACAAGCAATAAACTCTATAGAATGTAATATCCAACACAAATGAAATGGAAAATAATGACTCATTTTCATTCCTCGATACTCTTGTCTCACGCACAGTAGATGGCTTTTTCACCACCGTCTATCGTAATTTTTTTGCAAACACCCTAACTCTCCATGCGCGTTCATGTCATCCACCTTGTAGATAATCCGAGTGGGCCATGATTCTCTAATGTAGATTTTACTTAATCTTAAATATGACTTAGATTAACTTAATTACGTAATGATGAAAGCTCGAGACAAAGTTAACAGATAAACAAAGTTTATTCAGCATTCAAAATTTAGGAGGGCGTTGAGCTAACGTAATTTAAATAAATGACATCAGGAAATACTTTAACAAGACATAAAATAAGAAGTTGCTTTATCTCACCAACGCTGATCCTTTTGACGACTGCTCACGGCTACTTATCACTTTTCTCACTTTAGAGCTTCGAGCGGATTCCCGAACACGACAGCCTCTTTTATTTCTTTACTTCACAAAACTACACCTCTCTACCATCATTCGCATAAAACTATCACCCTCAACATTTCTCTTAACTCCACACTAATCAGCTACCCCTTCATCACCATTCCACTACATCACATCCTATCTCTATATCTATCCTTTTATACTCCATCCAACAACTCCCTTTCATTTCATTTCAACCAAAACCTTTTAACATCTCTTCTACTCATCTAACACCGAGATCCTAATTATTTTACTGCTGCACGATGCTGACATAAAACAATCTCGACCAAGACTTTCGCCGAGCTACTGGCGACGAAGTAATTTAACCGTCCCAACTTTTGGTGACGGTCCATAGCTCGACCTCACAGTCCCCTCCAAGAAAAAAATTTAGTCGGGAAAATCCCCAATGGGTTTGATCGAGTAAATTTAAACCCTAATATAGCTCATAGGAGTGAGTGCAGCCACAACTTAATTTGAAACTTTAAAATAAGTTAGGAAAAAAAAATTAAAGTGTAATTTGCTGAGCAATGAACTGCTTACAGCTTCAAATACCATGGCGAATAAAAAACCCTTTAGCTTAAAACCGGACAAACCTCGAACAAAAAAAAAAATAAATTTAAGTTTTAAATTGAATTGAGGGCCCTTTACAGGGAGAAAAAAAACCCGCCTCAAATAGGTTAGCTCAACTATACAATGGGGCGTACATGCATCTTTCTGTTATTCCAGAAAGGGAAAAAAAACTCAATTTTAAAGTGAAGTTGAAGGAGGATTAAGTACAGGGGGGTTGGTTTAATAGACTAGCAACATGAAGAAAATCTTTATTGAGATAAAAAACTTTAAATTCTGTCCGAAGTAAGCCATCCTTCGAAACTTTCGATGTGGAATTTCGTCATCCCTCAGAGCCAGTCTAGGCTTAACCACATCAGCTGGTCAACGTACTTGAGAAAAAATCCATTCAGAAACGTCAGGCATCAGAGTAACACTTCGGACATCAGATTAGAGCATCAAAGATATTTCTAAAACAGAAACTTCTTAAAGTATAAAAAATATAAAAACTACATTTTGTAGATAGATAAACGAGACAAATTGTCTCTGAATACATGAAATAGTTTATATACAATAATTTTTCCTCCTGGGCTATAGCATGCGAAACGACAAAAAATTAATTTATTAGTGATTTTAGTTTAAAGTTACGCGTGATTTATGCATATAGCCAAAAAAAAATATTTCCCCACTCAAACAAATAGATATATATATATATAGATAACTTTTAGCTGAATACAAGAGTTATAACAATAAAAAATATTCATTTTATACACTTATCAAAGTACATTTTAGTTATATATACAAATACAATATGTATAGAAATGCGAAAAAGAGGGGGGGGATATTTACAAAGGTTAAAAAAACAATTTTATATTACCCATTCTGCAGGCGATGGCTACAAAATAAAAGAACTTAGTATACATGCATAAAATATATTAAGAGAGAACGAAAATGTGGACATTTGAAGCATAAACATGATTTTCGAAATGAAAGTTCATGTACCAATTCAAATTTTACATTTTTTAATTTGAGAAAGTTCATTTCTTTCAGAAGAGGTTCACAAGTCCAAACGGCTTCAATATATGTCTTACATTTTGGTACAACTCTGATAAACAAATACTTGAGAAAAAGTAAAATTAGAAACGATACAACCTCAACCAGGGTTTCCGCTGTAAGAAAATTAGCATTAAACATGAGAGTCCTGCTGGTCATTGCACTGGCCGCAGAAATAGCAGGGCTGGAGGCTTGCAGCAGGAGGTCAGGCGTTGTGAGGTCACATTCCTGGGCTGCGATCGAACCCGGCACGCTGTCGCTGTCCGCAGCATCAGTGGACGATTCCGCTCCATCTCTACTTATGAGTGTTGAGGTCTTGGAGGGCTTACGAGCTTGAAAACAGTTCAAAGAAGTAATGGAAATCACATCATTTACTTTTAACTTTGTAAAGCAATTTTTAGAAGCAGCGTCACTTTATATATCATTTACAGGATTTTCAGCCAAAATACGTGACTCTGTCAACTTGACAGTTGTGGAATATAAATTTAATTCCTTAACGTAGAAATGTTTTAATTGACTTTTATTCCCTACATTTTTATGTAAATTAGCTACTCGCTTATGAGAAGCATCGTTGTTTGAACCGTTATTTTCTGTTACTTGTACCACAACATTTTCATTTTGACTAATAATTAAATCTGGTGGCTGACCAGTTGTAAATCATAAATTTAACTCATTTGCTAAAGGTTGAGTACCAACATTAATGTTAAAAATTTTCTGCGACTATTGTTCCTGTGTCATGAGAGAAATTTCCGGAATCGATCGGTTTAGCATTTGCATGAGATTTATCAATAAAAATAGCAGAATCTGCCCCCGACTTGATAGTTTGAGAATTAAACTGTAATTTATTATAAGGTGCATTTGAATTACTAGAAAGGTCTCTTGACTTAACAGTTTGAAAACATAAATGTGATTTATTGATGAAAGGATTAGCCGCTACATTTATTAATTTTACACTGTCGGTCCGTTTAACGGCTTCAGCGGCCGCAGTTATTTTAATTTCTTTTACAATCTCTGTTACCCGAGCTTCAGTTACGTTTGATATTTCGGCTTGAGCCGGTTCAGCATTTAAATGCGAATGAGGGATATGCGAGGTTTGAACAGTAGAATTTAGTTGAACATTCGTTTCACTTAAATCAAGTGATTCATTTACAGACTTTGGTTCAATCGTATTTTCCTTTTCAACCGCCGTCTCTATCTATGCTAGATAAATTCTCGGATTTTTTATCCGGATCCAAGGGCTGAAAAACAGACGTAGATTTGTCTGTAGTGATAGTTAAAGGCATAGTTTGCTCGTTTTCATTAACTTTTATGTGACTTTTGTCACTAGAAATAACGGTTTCATTGCCAGTTTTAGGTTGATCGAAATTAATTGAGCTCGCTTCCTGTGACTTAATAATTTCTTGCGGGTTTTCCACTGGTTTGATTGCCGCCTCCCACTGACTTTCCTGAGGAGGGAGGGAACGGTCATGTTCCAATCGTAATTTATCATACCGAGTGGCGAAAAGGTCGATGATCCGCCTTTTTAATCCTGATAAGTTGGATTTGGCCCAAGGGAATGGCAGGCGATTAATCTATGCCACTGTCTTGGTTCTCCTTCTAGGGAATAGGCTAACCAGGAATATTGGTTTTTAACATTGATTTTATGAAAATTGAAAAAATATTCAAGCTGCTCAAAAAATTGCAGCACGCTAGTGGTGCCATCAAAAAATACTTGCTCGGGGGGGGGGGGATTCGAGCAAAGTTGGGCGCCAATGTAGAGAATCCGAGTGGGCCATGATTCTCTAATGTAGATTTTACTTAATCTTAAATATGACATAGATTAACTTAATTACGTAATGATGAAAGCTCGAGACAAAGTTAACAGATAAACAAAGTTTATTCAGCATTCAAAATTTAGGATGGCGTTGAGCTAACGTAATTTAAATAAATGACCTCAGGAAATACTTTAACAAGACATAAAATAAGAAGTTGCTTTATCTCACCAACGCTGATCCTTTTGACGACTGCTCACGGCTACTTATCACTTTTCTCCCTTTAGAGCGTCGAGCGGATTCCCGAACACGACAGCCTCTTTTATTTCTTTACTTCACAAAACTACACCTCTCTACCATCATTCGCATAAAACTATCACCCTCAACATTTCTCTTAACTCCACACTAATCAGCTACCCCTTCATCACCATTCCATTACATCACATCCTATCTCTATATCTATCCTTTTATACTCCATCCAATAACTCCCTTTCATTTCATTTCAACCAAAACCTTTTAACATCTCTTCTACTCATCTAACACCGAGATCCTAATTATTTTACTGCTGCACAATGCTGACATAAAACAATCTCGACCAAGACTTTCGCCGAGCTACTGGCGACGAAGTAATTTAAACGTCCCAACTTTTGGTGACGGTCCATAGCTCGACCTCGAAAAAAAAATGATCACATTTATATTGTACCGAAAAATTTGTAATTTCTAAAATTTGAAAAAAAAAAAATAATTAATTAATAAAATAAAACTTTAAAATTGATATTTTTCAAAATAAATTTCATTAAATATGTTTTAGATATTAATACGTTTGTATGTAAGACTTTAAACTTTATTTCCTAAGATTTTTATTTACACTATCATATAAAATTCTTAGCTATTCCTGACCTTTTTCTTCTACTGAATTATCAAAATCTGCAAATGCTAAGTATAGAGACACAGATATAAGTCTATTATAATTTAAATTAATTTCACTTAAATTAATATTAGCCTTGTCTAAAATTAGCTAACGTTAGATTTACTCTAACAATCATAATCAATCGATATCCATTAATTTTAAGCTGACATTCCATTTTCATCTTCTCTTAAAAACATAATCAAATTCAGTACGTCTGGAATATGTCAGTGCATCCATTAGTTAAATTTCTATAGCATATGTCTTTACTATCTCTTAACTGTATTTGAAAATGGCCACATATAAATCTAGATTGAATCATAGAATGTCTTTTGATATTGTTCGAAGATTTTTACTAATTAATGCATATAAAAATTTTAATAAATAAATGTATAAATAATATTAATATATAACAATAAATCATATATAAATAATATATTCATAAATCATATAGGTATTTGCCCTTAATTATCCAATTAAACTGAAAATAAAAGTTCATATAAAAATAATTTTTTTTTCCTTATTTTCATAGAAAAATATTTTTAACTAAAAAAGCAACAATTCGTAAGCGAACCGAATTCTGAATGCGGGAAAAATGTCAAACTTGAAATGTACAAAACTTCGCCTGATGCAGTTTGCGTGCCAATAGATCAAATTTTGTTAACTAAACCATTTTTTAATTCATGAAATCAATGAATGTACTTAGTCTACACTCATTGTTTCTGTCTAGTTTCTTCTGATCTTTGTCTTTGCCGCCAGGAACCATCTGATCCAAGATAGAGCAAACAAAGGAGATCCACACTTTAAAAATCTAAAAAGTATCAATTGGCGACGGTCTGGGACACACCCCTAGAGGTGGTCCGGAGTCATGCCATCACAATTTTGATCCTCCACGGAAGGGATGGCTCTCCCGCTTCGGTGACCCCCAGAGGTATATAATTTTTGATGGGAACATGGAGGACATTGCGGCCACGACAGATTTTACGTGCACCAGCCACCATTAGTGTACACGACGGTCTTTGGCCGGCTCGAGTACCGAACCCGCAATCTTCCAATTACGAGGCCGGCGCTCTACCGACTGGGCTACCGCGACCCCTCCAAGATCGGTATTATAAAGCTGAATTATATAGGAATGCCACACTGAGCATTTCATTGAGGAGATCAAGCAAATTTTTCATGTGCAGGGACATTCATGATGATTCAAATATATTACACCTACGAAGAAATTTATCATTGGTGCATTTTAAAACCTTGTGGAGGCTGGTATACAGCCTTAACCTGTGATTTGTTTTCAATCATTATCAGTAGTTTATACCGGAAGACAATGAATACGCTAATATAAAATCCAAGCTTTCATTTGTACCTATAAAACGGGAGTGAGGCACTAAAATGTCGTATAAATTTAAACTCAACTAAACTGAATTATAATGCTGCCCATTAAGACTATAAGTAAATTATCTCGCCACTTAGCAGCTCCGTGGCCGTTCAGCTGATTTTATTTTGTCTACAATTACTTAATACTTAGTAATCTCTAGCAAGCACAATTTACAGATACTATTCGTAAAATTATACGCTTCCTTAATTTGGAAGTCAATTTAAAGTAAACAGATAAGGAAACGATTTACTTTATTTTTATCAAAATTGCTTATATCCAACTCACATCCACTTTTGAAACTTCCCTTACCATGTGCTAAAACTTGACAAACTAATTTCAAATAGATAGTAACATTTTACACCGATCCTCTTCTCACTCAAACCAACATTTCTACGCTCAATTTGACACCCTAACCGAAACCGTCGACATCCAACACCGGTTCTAACTGGGGGAGCTTGACTCAAAACTTCTAATGGAAGTGGACGATGGACTACACATACTGGTTGTGGAGGAAAATTCCGTGAACATCTCTAAATTATACCTCTAGGTATTACCTTAGCAATCTATTCTGCGGAGGATCAAAATTCTGATGGCACGTCTCCGGACCACCTCTAAGGGTGAGTCCCAGACCGTCACCAATTGTCCATTGCTCAGGTTTAGTGCAACGTAAAATCCCAACCAACAAACCAACCGTGAACATCACAATACGTTTTTGGTGAATGGGCGCCTTTTTTTGGCGAAAATCTCTTCTTGGCAACTGGTTAAAAACTCATAGAAAACCTGATTCGATGTTAGTGGAATGATGGTTTGCTACAGAAAATCGGTGAATCCAATAAACTGGTGGATTGGTGGGCATATGATGTTCGGGAACAAATAGGTTACTAGTCCGTAGTCTATATAATACAGTCGGCAGCAAAAGTATCCGAGCACTAGCAAAAATTCCTATTAAAAAAAAAAAAAAAAAAAAAAAAAAAAAAAACACTTAATATTGTTTTGTTAAATACATCCCTGCCTAATCATGTTCTTAGACTGACTAAGAACAGGGTTCGACAAGGATTTATTTAACAATTAATGGTACTTTTTTTTGTATAGGAATTTTTGCTAGTGCTAGGACACTTTTGCTGCCGACTGTACAAATTTCTAGCGCCTGATCCGACTGGTGATTTTCATTCTCCCTACTCAACACATTTGATACCTTATTTAAACCTAGTAAAAACTACAACGTCTAGAACGCCAACAAGAAAAAAAAAAAAAAAAAAAGTCTGCTTCCCAATTATTTTCTTTTTGGCCTTCTAACGTTCTAGTTTTTTCTTGGTTTTAATAATCCAACGCCAAGTTATATTTTAATACATCTCATATCTTGCATCTCTCTCCAACGAAACATATGTTTTCAGTAGGGTCCTAACGGGCCCGAGCCAAAACTTTAGCTTTGAAATTCCTGTCATACAGAACTATCAGGGATAGAACACGGGCCCAGAACTCATACCACTATCAATGTAAGAAAATTTTCTACTTCTTAAATCAACGATATTATAGCTAAAGAAATTTCTTAAACCAACACCGGTATGAATTCTGCACCCGAGTTCCATCCCTGATCTATCTTCAAATTGAATTTTGATAATACCAAAGGCACTGTTGGCAGCAAAGTTTGAAAATAAGATTTTTTTTTTTTTAAACATTTTTCAACTAAATGTTGAGTTACTGGTTTATTATAATAAAGAGTCACACAGCTGGCGTTTAAAAGTAATTGGTACAGACTTTGAAAAAAAAACACCATAAAATATAAGAACACAAAAAAATTGTTTGTGATCGATAGGAAACACGACCATTCGTCAGGCGAACAAAGTAGGTACAAGTTGTGGAAACAAAACGGAAACTTGTTGCGACTTTTTGTATTTTAAGGTGTGTTTTCAGTTTTCTATCAATTGCACTTACTGGTTTGTTTACTCTATTGTACAAAGTTTCTTTAATTTCACTGAAAAAATATCTAAATTTCATTAGTATTTTATTTTTAAAATTACACATTATAAAGCTATTTAAATATTTAAAATATCTGTAGCAAAAATCTATTCTTGAAATTTTAATATTCTACTTGAAGTCATTTAAATGAATTTAAAAGCTAAATTACTTGCAGAAACTTTGAAGCATTATCATGGAAATGCTCTTCTACAGATATTACAAGTCATTTGATCCAGAAAATTCCTCCCTTTAATATCAAATATCTCGAAGCAGGAAATGTGCAAATGTGCATAACACTATAATTGAATGAAATTTGAGTTTAAAAGCTTTTAAATAATTTCGCATAAGAGATTAATTTGTTTACTGAAATGTACTTGTGTCTACTTTTAGTATACCAGATGTTGTAACAGTTAATTATCTTGGACAGTGAGTTGCTAATCCATATATTATATAAAAGTAATGTAGTGTTAAATTCAGAGTGTATTATTTATATGAATGCTTCATATTTGAAAGTGTATATATATACTTTTAAAAAAATGATTTTTGTTATAAATGGTATATTTATTGCTAATTTATTCACAAACTTTTCTGCTCATGTAGATATAGGTTGACGGTGGACATTCAATATCGCAAAATTATAACAAAAGTTCAATATTTCTGTTTTACTAAAATATAAAACCATATAAATCTATATAAACTAGATAATATAAGCAAAGTGTAGCAAAACAAAATTCAATTACTCCCATTCAATACTAACAAGGAAACATTCAAATGGTATCGTCTTCAAAAAATATTGTAATAAATGTATGTGATTCTACTCTTCATAAAACTCCAAAAAGTGAAAAAATTATAGGCTGAAATGAATTACAGTGACCACAAAATATTATCAAAATTAAGCATTTTTGGCGATTTAGCGCTTTTAGGCGATAAGTTCGCTAGCACCGAGATTGCTGTGTACGATCAGAGTCATGTTTTGTTTCTCTGTCAAGTACTCAAAATCAATCGCCTAACATTGTGAAATCGCCAAATATGCTTAATTTTGATACTTTTATTGTGGTCGCTGTAATTCTTTCCAGCCGATAATTATTTCAATTTCTTGTGTTTTATGAAGCGTACAATTACACACACACACACACATATACACATATATATATATATATATATATATATATTGAGAGAGAGGGAGAGAGAGAGAGAGAAAGAGAGATATAGATAGATATAGATATAAATATAGATAAAATATTTTTTTAACACGACACCTTTTGGGTGTTGCCTTGTGAGTTATAAGCATTACTTACAAAATAACACTGAATCTGTGGTAAAATAAAATCTTTAACCATCATTTTCTCAAAACTAACTTTTACATAGTTGCGTCAAGTTAAATAATTATTAATATTTGGCTTATATTTTCTTGAATCATCATGGAATCTCATTTAACGGGTTTTAATATTTTAGCACAAAACTTATTAACAGTTTTCTATTTTTGATTTTTAAATTATAATTTCGAAATTAAGAAAATAATAATAATAATACTATATATATATATATATATATATATATATATATTACATATAAATTTAATTAATTTTAACAAAATGTACATGTAAAAAGTATTTGGAAGCCAAAGTAAAACAATGTGCAAGAAATTGAATTTCATGAAAATTTAGTAATTTTGATCAACATCTTAATTAATTTTATTGTGAATTTTAAGTTGAACATGGAATTTTTCATATCTAAATAAGACTATAAATAAGATATTTTGCAATACTAGGTTTATAATTATATAAATATATTAATATATATATATATACACTGCTCGACATTGAAAATGCAACACCAAGACGGAGTGGTCAGAAAGTGATGAAATCTCGAAAACAGAGACAGCTAGGAACAATAAGTGATCTTTATTTCAAAATGATAGTCACAATACAGAACGAGAACGGCGTCGGCTCAGTAGGATGTAGGACTACCGCGAACAGCGATGCACGACGAAACACGTCTAGGCATAGAGTCAATAAGAGTGCTGATGGTGTCCTGAAGGATGGCTCCCCATTCTCTTTCAACCATTTGCCACAGTTCGTCTTCTGAACGAGGCAAGGGCAGAGTCTGCAATCGGCGTAATATCACATCCCGCATATGTTCGATTGGTGACAGGTCAGGAGATTACGTTGGCCAGGGAAGCATCTGTATACCTTGCAGAGCACGTTGGCAGATGCGAGCACAGTGTGGTCAGGCGTTATTCTGCTGAAAAATTGCATTAGGCAGCCCCTGGATGTAGGGGATTGCCACCGGCCGCAGTACATTACTCAAGTATCGCTCGGCCGTCATAGTGCCCTAAATACGAACTAGAGGTGACATGGAATTATACGCAATAGCGCCCCAAACCATTATGCCACGTTGTCGCGCGGTGGGACGTTTCACAATTACTGCCGTATTAGATCTGCCTTCACGTCCACGCCACACACGTATGCGGCGACTGTCGCTATACAAACAGAAGCGTGACTCATCTGAGAACACGACGTTTCGCCATTCTGTCATCCACGTCACTCTAGTCCGGCACCACTCCAAACATTGGCGTCTATGCTGTGGGGTCACTGGCAGTCTTCTTAGCGGACGCCGTGATTGCAGGCCACGTGCAACCAATCGACGGGAAATGGTTCTGGCCGAAATATGAACATCCAGTGTATCTTGCACATGCTGCAGAATCGTGGTACAAGTGACTTGCGGGTCCGCTACAGCTTGTCGGCGGATGCGTCGATCCACGCGTGCTGACGTCACTCTGGCTGCACCTGCACCCCTCAATCTTGCCACATTTCCTTGTTCCAACCTTGTTCGCCACAGCCGATGCACCGTTCTCGCATCCATGTGGGTATCAGCTGCGATTTGACGTAAGGACCAACCCCCCCTTCTCAGACCGATCACCATACCCCTCGTAAAATCGTCTGTCTTCTGGAAGTGCTTTCGTTGACGGCGGCCTGGCATTCTCTCTTGTTACACGTATCCTCCGAGACAAAAACAAATTTTTTTCGATAATTCGTCTGGCAGAAATATTGACACGAATATTGCCCATTCTGCAAATTCCTTCCCTTATATCTTACTTCACGTGCGTCGGAGAGCTGCGCATTTCACATCATTCGCATAACTCAGTGACGTGCGTCTACTCTAAAATTTACATAAATTTATGACCACTCCTTCTTGGTGTTGCATTTTCAATGCCGAGCAGTGTATATTTAAGATATCAAATTATGTACATGAATAGAAAAAACTGTAGAACAAAACTAAAGGAAAACTTAATCCAAGAATGTAGAATAAAAGAATAATACTGCTGAAAAAGCCTCGTATGGCTTGAGACGTACGTGCGTGGTTGCAGCTTGCCTTTTTATTAACAATGTATATATATATATATATAGTGTGTGTCTCCTCTTAAGAGCGGACAATACCTAATCTCGCCGGCAGCCTTCGCCCATGTTATTCTATGGGAAAAATTGTTTACATAATTAATCATACGAGAAAAATGCATTTTGTGAAAAATCGCATTTTTGAACTCAAAATTAAAATGTAAAAATAAAAAAAAAAAATGAATTTTTCAAAAATGAGTATCCATTTAACGGTTATGAGTTTTCTGACTGCGAAAACAGAATTTAAAAATATTCATTAGGTAATGTGTAATTGTAGCAACAAATTTTCCCATAGAATAACATAGGCGAAGGCTGCCGGCGAGATTAGGTATTGTCCCCTCTTAAGGCTATATTGTTCGTTTCTTTGAAATTCCATAATATCTTAACAGGGGACAATATATAATCCCGTGGACAACCCTTTATTCTATGGGGAAATTCTTTTCTGTACTCATTACTTAACATACATTTTTAAATTCCATTTCCACATTCATAAATATCATTATCTTTAAAATAGTATTCATTTTCGAAAAAAAATGATATCTTTACTTTTAAAATTTTAATTTTATGTTCAAAAGTGCAAATTTTCACAAAATGTATTTTTCTTCATTTTTAGTTGCAAAACAAAACAAAATAAAAATAAAAAGTTAAAAAAAATCAATATTCCGAAAATGAATACTAATTTAATGATTATGAATTTTCTAAATACGAATACAGAATTGAAAAAAAAAGAAAAAAAAAAAAAAAATGTATGAAGCAATAACTATCTGACCGCCGCTGACGGATATATCCGGTCACTTTTCCCACGATACACTTATAATTCTGAATTATATAATTATGGATTTTTAACACTTGTTTTTTCAAGTTTAAAGTTTCTTAATAATAGTCAATTATAATAATAATGGGCATAGTTACATTCTTAATCTCAAATTGAAATTAGCATTAATTTAGCGTATTGAAATTACTGTGTATTTTACAATGTTTTTTTTTTTTTTTTTTTTTTTTTTTTTTTTAAGTAATTTTGGAAACAAATTTGCCTATAGAATAACATGGTCAACGCCTATCGGCAACATCAGCTGTCGTCCGCTCCTAAAAACAGAGATTTAAATGTATAAATATTGTCATTTTCAGTTTTAGAGATCAATGTCTGAGCATATATGTTTATGATAAAAATATAGTTTTCATTTACTTATGCCATGCAACATGAAGATAAAATTATAATAAGCAGGGAAAAAATATTTGCATATTTTTCATGATTGCAACAGTCAGTTAAATGTATAAAATTCGCAATTTAAAGTCTTAATTCATAAAGATTTAAAAAAAATTCCAAATTCGATATGAAAATATCTACGTTTAAATTTTTCATAATATTTTGAAATGGTTTTCATAATTAATTATAAATTTCAACTAAATATTTAAAAATATTTATTAAATTTTCATTATTTTAATATAATATTTAATTATTAATGGAAACATATCACTTAAAAAAGAAATTTTATGGTAATTTCGTCTTAAATTAATTAATTTTCTATGAATATATATATTAACCAATTTATATATTTCAATATTTTTAAACATTAATTAAGGTCTTCGTGAAGCGAAAAATAAATGAAAATATCATCTCTAATTAAAGAAAAGCGAACAATGGAAAATTATCTTAATTATTTTAAAATATTAATTAATTAAATTACTTGAGGATTTATTTACTTCATATTATTAAAAACATTTAATTTTTAAGGAATTAATTAGTGTCAGAGTGGCTCTGCATTATGATATTAGTATTATAGAAAAAAAATGATTCATTTTATTTATATTTCTTTATAGGAAATTATTTCAGTGATTCTATAAAAAAAAGTATCAAGTATCTAAGATTTTATATAAAAAACTAGCCGCCTCTGGTGACCAGCTAGTTCACGACTCCTGAAAATTCTGAATTCTGTCAAACGTTTGTTTGATTACGCCTTCATCTTAATGCATTGAATTTAACAATTTTGGCCATGTGAATGAACATTTGGATGTTTAACTCGCGCACTTGAAAATCGCACTTGAGGTTCGATCAAACAGTAGATGTTAGGTTGATAAAATTCCTACAATGGTTAAATAATTACCGAAATTAAATACTAAATGAAAATAAATTTTGGGCTTTGTAACGTAATTAAAAATCACTTTTAAGTACAAAAAATCAAAATAACATATTGCAAGCAAAATAAAATATTTCTTCGATTTGCAACAATTCTCTATTTTCTTACGTGAATGATTCTCAGGAATGAATAAACAATTGTTTAGAAATTTAATGGATTATGTACGGGAAATATTTACGCAGTCATTAAAAAAAAAAAAAAAAATAGCTCTTAGAACTTAAAAATGGATAATTAAAAAAAAAAAAAAGTCATATATATTTTTTTAATATTAGACTGCTTTTCGTTCAATATTAGACGCTTATTTTAAAATAAAAGAAGTCGAGTGATATTGCGTTTTAAAATTTTGCAACGTAATATATTTAAATCTAATAACTTGATGTGTGTAGTGTTCGCACAAAAAAAAAAAAAAAAAATGAACAGTTTTTAGAGCTCTTTTAAAAAAGTATAACATAAATGCAGTATCTTTAAAAAAAAAAAAAAATCATCAGTTTTTGCTAAAATTCTGTCCGGCTATCATCAAAACCAATTGAATGATATCGCTTTGTGAAACTTTACAGCGTAATATCTTCAAATCTAATGATTTGATGTATATAGTGTCCTCACAAAAAATAACAATTTTTAGCCTTTTTTTTTTTTTTTTTTTTTTTTTTAAGTATAACCTGTATGTAGTAACATAAAAAAAAAAAAAAAAAAAAAAAAAAAAAATCAGTTTTTACTAAAAAAAAAAAAAAAAAAAAAAAAAAGTGGTTGACTTTCCTCAAGAGAAATTAAATGATATTGCGTTGTGAAGCTTTCCAAAAATGATTGAACTAAAATTTTTGTAATCTCTGTCCATATAATAAATTTCAGAATGGCCAAAAATCTATTCAACTCGGAAATAAGCATCTCAGTTATATCACATTATTATTTCCCATTGTAGAAGTTAAAATTTAATCTATTCATAACTTATTTTTAAAGGTATAACATATATAGGCAGCTGTAAGGTTCAGTTATCAATGAGAGATTTTTTTTTTCTTTCTGAAACTGGTAGCTGTTAAACACCTTCATAATGAGACATGTATTTAGAGATTTAAATTTTAAAATAACTGAGGAAATTAATTAAATTGGATAAATCGATGAATATTGGGTTAATTGAAGAAGTCAAAAAGGTGAGATAAAGAAAATAGAAAAAAGAAAAAAAAAGGAAAAGCGTGTGTTTTAAACAAAATGAACTTTAAAAGTGAGATTCTGGGGATTTCTTACACTTTGATTCACAGACCTGCGATAATGAAAAATAAATAAATAAATAAATAAAAAATACAAGGGAATTGATAGCTGAATTTTATGTATTATTTGGTGCTGATTTAATATATATATATATATATATATATATATATATATAACAAAAATGTTGTATTACGTCACGTATTTTTTTTCTTTTCTTTCTTTCTTTTTTTTTTTAATTCTTATTCTTCTTCTTCTTCTTCCTTTTTTTTTATCACATACATAATATTTGTTTCTCTCGGTAAATCGTCTATTTTGTGTAACTTAACAAATTAAAAAAAAAAAAAAAATGAAATAAAATACACTCTTGCTCAAAAGTTTAGAAAAGATTTTCAGATGATCAGTTTTATTCTGTTTAAATATTTATTTCTCGATCATTTTTTTTCAAACATTGATCATCTATAAAACTTAGTCTTCCTCATGTTTTTCAGTGAAGATTGGTTTAAGACAGCATTTAGGGAACCGGTAACAAATTGAGCAAAATCAATAATATTGAGATCATCCTGTATCGTTAAGTAAACGAAAGGATCTGTAAGTTTAGGATATGTTAATAGACATTCAGTACAATTAGTGGATGAATTTGTGTAACGCCAGCAAATTTAATAATAGAGATATAAGCATTTATTTTAAAACTAAAAAAAAAAAAAAAAAAAAAAAAAAAAAAAATGAACATATATATATATAATATACAGAGTGTTTTAAAAGAAAAATTTCTCCACTTTCAGATAAATTGAGAAAAATACTTTTGCAACACTATGTACTGCAATCGGAATACAAATATCTTAAATACAGTAGTACCTCTGAATAAGCGACACCCAAGAGACCGCACATTTTGCCCCTTATATAGAGGTGTCCCTTCTTCAGAGGTACGAATTAATTTTACATAGTAAATAAGTCAAACCCTCCTTAAGAAATTTAATTTAACTGTAAATACCGAAAACACCAAAGTTTAAAGGCTCAAAATGCAGTTTAACATAGTATCATTTAATATTCAGTTTTTTTTTTTTTTTTTTTTTTTTTTTTTTTTTTTTTTTTTTTCATAATAAATATTTTTTTAAGTTATTGAAAGAAATTAAAATTATAAAAGAAAATGCGAAAATGTTTCGTACTTATGAAAATTTATTTGAAGTAATTCGTAAAACGGTTTGTTTATAAACATATTCTTTAAGAGCATTTTTTTCCAAAGTGATATTACACTCACTTATCATTTTAAGACCTTCAGAATTACCATTATTTATCATGATTTTTTTTAATTGTCTTGAGAAGTGCATTTCAAGACATCATTATTACATTTGACTTAACATCTTTCCTCCTCTATATCGTCTTCACTCTCGGGATTCTCTAAGCATTTTCCTCTGATGCTTTTATGATCTACAAACAGCACAAAAGTTCTATTATCTTCATGTGCCTCAACAGTGCACAAGTATTTATCAGTGGTCAGATATTTCTTAAAATTTGGGCAACCTTTTTCGACAAGTTCAAACAATTCTTTTTCTTCAATACTCTTTCATCAAACATAATTAAAACCCGTATTTCAAAACCTGCTTTTTAAAACAGTTCTGAAATCCAGCTTTAATATACAAATTTAAGCAGCTCTAGTTATCTATCGGATTGCATTGAAAACATTGACAAGTTTGTCTCTGCTTTCATATGTTGTTTGTAAAATTAGAGAAGAATTTTCCGTATTAAATCTGAAGCAGGTAATTCCTCGATATAAAGATTGCAATAATTAAGTTGTATTTGATGGGGGAAATACTGATTTCACAGATTTAAGTTTACTCTGGTTAAAGAGTTTTATTTTTTATGATTATTCTAATATACAACATATATAAAATTTGGTCACAATCTGAGTCGATCCTTGACATCTGCGGACTTTACCTGCAATGAACTGGAACTTAAGTATCCTCAACACATCCTAAAATATTTTAAGTGTGATTATAAATCCGATTAGTCTATCTGTCTGTTTTTCTGTCTAACCGACTAACCTCGGCTTAAGTAGGTATTCAAATTACTAAAAGAGTTTGAACTTTAAACGATGCGACGTGCATGTACAGTCGGGGAAAAAAAACGCAACACCCGCTGTAATTTCGTTATTAATTGACGCAGGAACATCTAATACACATCATTCAACAGGAAATTCAAAGCACTTTCTGAATATGTCGTCAACTTTTGAATTAGGGGTCATCAACATATTGAAATGAGTGCCAACTTTGATTTTTTTCAATGGCAACACCCAATTTGGACTTCATTTTCGAATTTCTGAGAGTCTGGCAGTGCGGAAAAGTATACTGTTTGTATACTTTATATTTAGTATTTATAGAGTTATAATCACAAATGTGTTAGGGGGTTATCTATAAATGTAGAAAAATAAATTTAAGATCCTATAAGAAATAGAGAAAATTTTCATGTTTCACACCGGAAATCTTTCAGGAAAAAAAAATATTTATAGAAATGAATAAAACGTTGCCTCATTTTCAGTTTCTTAATTATCCTGAATTCAATTTTTTAGATTTATATATACTTCAGTACTTTTTTAGATAATTTTAGGTCTATTTAAATACATTACACTTGCGATTACTCCATACAGAACTCTGTGAAAAAAGCGCAATATTGTTCAAGTAAAAGTGTCTATTATGGCTGTACTGATCACCAATAAAGCTTAAATTTTCTTTCGTAAGTGTAACATAATATACGAAATGAAATAATATAGATAGATATATATATATACACAATAACGCATAAACTAAATCTTTTCGGATAAATTATTGTAAGTGTTCATGAAGTAAATATTAAACAATTTTAATCGCACTTACCAGTTTTGGATCAGTTGAAATCTTTGGAATTGTACGATTCGTTTTATAATTTCTATGAAAATATAATTTCTTAATTAACCCTTTCGCGACCGCTTACGTAGATTCACGCCATTTGAAAATCTGTAACTCTATCAGTGGGCGTTTCATCCGTAATTGGTGTTACCATTGAAAAAATTAAAGTTGGTGCGTGTTTTAATATGTGGACGACCCCCAATTCAAAATTTCAGTTAATTTTCTGAAACTACTCACAATTCCCCGTCGAATGATACCTATTACATTTTTCTACATTGATTAGCAACGAAGTTACTTACAACGAAGTTACTTGTTGCGTTTTTTTTTTTCCCCGACTGTACAATATGTTAATGGAAATAATCTATGTGAAGCGAATTATTATTATTATTATTATTATTATTTATTTTTTATTTTTATTATTATTATTATTATTATTATTATTATTATTTTTTTTTTTTTTTTTTTACGTGGGAGAAGTCATAGAATATTTGCAATATTATTATATATATATTTTGTCTCATTTAAGAAAAAAGTGTTAAGAATAGCATAAGATTGCTTATATATTTCTTGCAGATATTATTATGATAAGAATAACGTATGATATTTTTAAATCTTAATTGTACTTATAATATTTGGTACTTTGCATGGAACTTTTACGTATATGAATGCATATGATATATTTTATTTTTTTAAACAAAGTGACATAAATATAAACACATTTTTTTTTTCCAGACAGAATTGCTGAAAAAATAATTTAGTAAAAAAAAAAAAAAAAAAAAAAAAATCAACGATTGCTTTAAATTATTGCATGGAAATAGTGATTAATACATGACCAAGACTGCCGCAGAAGACAATTTTGGTATTATTTCCGTACCACTATTTCCAAAAAGTAAAATTACAGTATATTTTCGCATTTAAATCCGCGCTTTCTATGCATAAATTTATTAAAAAGTTTATGTTCTAGAAATAAAGGTTCGAAAAAATAAATAAATAAATAAATAAATAAAAACATCGCCCTAGTCAGCGCTGAAGTAGCTTTCAATATAATATATAATTGTATTGAAATCTAAATTGTATCTAAATTAAAATTACTTTATATAATATATAAAGTAATTTTAAAGTTTTATATGCTATTTTTTAATAATACCAAAATAAGTGTTGTTTTCTATTTGTTATAATATATTAAATTAGTATGTATGTATGTAATATTATCATTATTAATAGAAAATTCATTTTCAGTATAAGAATATATTACAATATTAACTTATTCATATTGTATGGAATGGATTTGAAAATTTTATCTCGAAAACGCTGTTAAAATCTTTTTTCATTTATATATTTTAAGCACAGTCTTGTAATTAAATATTCTATGGTAAAATAAAAATGATTCATTTATTTCCTTTCAGGCTGTTACGTACTTTGTTTGCAGACTATCTAAAAATACATGATTGCGTTATAATTTTCATAACTTTCTCATTCATATTCTCATTCATTCTTTTACCTGCGATTTTTATGCAATTAATTCCTGCACATGGTGATTGAAACTGCCTAAAGATAACAGCAATTTGTCTTTTAGCTTGGTGAAGAAAGTGATTATTTAAGTTTTTCATGAATGTTAAGCATTTGCACGAATACGTTTTATGTATTTTGTCTATATATATTTGTCTCTCTTCGGATTAGATTTTTTTTTTCAATTTCTAAATGAATAATAAGTATAATTTTTATTCATTATTATTTATTGTTATTATTATCGCTGAAATCTACATTAATGCTTAAAATATTAAAATGATACATTAACGGAACAAATAAAACGATAAAAAAAGATTTGTGGATTTTTTTTTTTTTTTTTTTTTTTTTTTTTTTTGCATTTGCATGTCACGTAGAAGACAATTCAGACGAGCTTTCTGAAAAAAAAAAAAATAATAATAATACAACTTTCGCTGCTTATATATATACCGGGTGTTCCATAAACATGTAGAAATTTTAAAATTTCATAAAAATCGCGTATTACGAAAAGGTTATACTCGTGAAGGAGTTTTTTGGAAAGAAAAAAGTAATACTTATTTTTTTTTTCAATAGAGGGAATGTTTGTGAATAATTCACACATTTTCACCAAAAGGAGATGAAATTATGTTAGTTTTAGAAACGTAAAAACGAACGATGGCCATGAGCCCCAGCAGTGGGAAGCAATAGAAGATTTGGAAATATCTTCATTACGAACATTACGGCAATGCTCATTTATTCTACTGAAATATAGAATAGACGTTTTGAATAACGCCTCCTATTTTGATCAATATAACCTAAATTGTATGACGAATGCGGGATGATATAAATCCCAGATTGGTTTGATTAAATTATCTTCTCTTAAAGATACCTACTGTATCTTTATCTTCCTACTGTAAATCGATCTGGAATTTATTCAATCCCGTGTTCGTCGTGCAATTTATGTTATATAGGTCAAAATAGGAGGTGTTTGAAATATAGAATAAATGAGAATCGTCGTAATGTTCGCAATAAAGAGATTTCCAAATCTTCCGATGTTTCGCACTGTTGGAATCATGGTCATCGTTTTGATTTTTCTAAAACTAATATAATTTCATATCCTGTCTCCTCTTCTCATTTGGATACCCATGAAGGTTTTTACTTGTATAAAAATTAGGAAAACCTTTTTAATGATATCTCTTCCACTCCGTTCTTGTCTGATGCTTGGAAATTACACAACTTGGATTTTCGTTTAATTTTGATATTTTTAAGATTTTAAGATTTTGTATTTTTTTTTTTTTAATCTAATTTATTTATTTATTTTCTTTTTTTCTTTAGTAATTCTGATTACACCAGTATTTATGTTTATTTTGTCTTTCTACATTTTTTTCTTTACTTGAAACGGTTTTGTGTGTGGACGCTTTGATTGCAGCACTCGTGCCTACTTTGTTCGCCTGGTGAATGGTCGTGTGTTTCTTCACTCGAAAACAACTGTTGCAAGTTTATTGAATTTTATGGTGTTTAATTATAGTATTGTACTTATTAATATTATAATAAGCCTGCCTATAAGCACCGTATTATATAAATACATATATTAAATGGCAAACAGGTTTAAAAAAATAAAAGTCTAGAATTTTATTTTATTTATTTGTTTGTTTAAAATTACTTACTTTATGTAACGCCCTTGGTGGGTGTATTTTACTTATGAAATATTTCCTTTCTTTCCCTTTCTTTACAATGTATGTAAAAATATATAATATATAACAGACATCTTTTAAATTATTGTACACTAGTTCTATACTAATATGATATTTTCACATATTTAAAAATTCCTCTTATTTATTATTTTCAAGTGAATAAAAATATAATAAAAGCATCAAAGTGTAAAATGTTGAATTTTTGGGCACGTATTTTAGCTTTTTGATAATAAAATTAGGTTATCAATGGCGAACTTTACTTTTTATTTTTGAAGTAAGTAAAAGCACTTTTAAGACAAAGTTAACGTGTATTGTAAATTAAAAACATTTTTCCATGAAAAACATAAGCTTAAATAAAAAATAAACAATACAGGAAATTTTAAACAAACATTAATTCAGTACTGATGTTGTAACATAAAGCTTTAATTAATGTTGATTAAAAAACACTAAATTATATACATATACATTCATTTACGTAAATGTATCCTATAAGGCAAGTCTCGTACAGACTGTAACTGATACAAATATTTTAATTAAACATCTACTCTACATTTAAAATACAGCAACATTTTTTTTTTTTTTTTTTTTTTTTTTTTTTTTTTATAACCGCGCTTCTCCCTAGTAATGTAAAATATTACATATTATATAATAGTCATAAGTGTTATCTAGGCTAATTTATCTCATATACATAAAAATAAAAATAAAATTTAATTAAAAAATTCTGCCAGGAGGTGCATTACAAGCAAAATTCTTTAAAAGATAAGAAATAAATACTTTTTTCTATTTTAACATTTTCAAACCATTCTAAATTTAAAAATGTTATTCTTACATTTCCCAAAGGATTTTGAGTCAAGATTTTACAGATGACAAAGTGATTTGCTGTTTGTTTTACACTTCTGGCCGGCCCGTACTCCAGATCTTAATTCGATTAATTTTTGCGGCCATTTCACGGCCTCGTTTCTCATGGAAATGTGCTTTTGGCTAACTTGAAGGGTTGCATAACTTCGCATGTGCTGCAGATCGCTGGTTATCAGTTGAGGTCAGTTGTTCAATACACTCTTCATCGGCTGCAAATTTCACTTTTGATGGAGTCCATATTGAAAAAATATGCTTTGCACTACTAAACAGTCTCTAAAAATTACAAAATAACAAAAGTATCTATAAAAATAAATAAGGATGTTTGTATTGGAATTTGTATCTTGCTTGTAAATTGATGAATGGTATTTAGTGGATTTAAACTTTCTCTTACCCATAAGGTAGAGAAAGTATAGTTTTTGGGTCAAATTTTCGAACACGAGTTTTTGTTGTATTTACATGTACTTAGCTCCCCTGAATACGAAAATAATGTTTTTAGCAAATGGTCTGTGTATGTCTGAATGTCTGTGTGTGTGTATGTCTTTTATCAGCATATCTCAAAAACAAATTATGGCAGAAAGTTCAAACATGGTATTCTAAATGTGTATCATAATATTAGGATATTACACTAAACCTCTCGTTAAGATCAAGCAAATGGTTCGTGTACAGGCACACTCAAAAGTATTCAAATACATTACGTCTATGGGGGAAATTGCAGGGAAGTAGTGTTTAACATCTACAGACTGCAGTAAACCAAATGAAACGAATATATATATTTTGTAATAGAGATAGTCAACAGGGAAAAAAATGTTTATGTAGGAGCCTCGCCTCCCCCAGCTCGGGAAGTCCCCCCTCGAGGGGAGTAAATTTACATGATGGGTAACTTTCAAAAGAGCTCGCCAATACCTTTAAAACGAATGGTAGAACCATCGATCTGCGATAATTTAAAACAAAATTATATATACATATATATATATATATATATATATATACTTTTTTTTGTTTTACTTTTAACGAAAAAAAACTTATTTTTAACTCGTTTTTTTTTTTTTTTTTTTTTTTTTTTTTTTTTTTTTTTTTTAATATTGAGAATGAAATGGACTTTTGTTTTGTGGACTTTTTTAGTGTTCTACTACTTATCTAATATGGAAATCGTCTAAATAATCATAAAAGATATATTTTTTAAATAATAATTTTAATAAATATTTTTTTAAAAAACAGGATTATTTCTTAATAGCCGAATTAAATTCTATATAAATGTAGGTGCATTAATTAAACGGGGGTTTGTGGGGGGCGGTAGCCTCCCTCACATAGGACTAATTATCATATAAAACTCTTCCGAAGCCTAATTTGAATTGTTTAACACAGATTTACATAACAGTACTCGTTATCTTACCTCTTAATCTGCAACCTGTATTTATAGTATTGAATTTCAGGGTAAGAGAAAGTCGTGTGAGTGACACACCAGATTATTTTATTTTATTTATTTATTTAATTTTGTAGGATCCTTACGCGTACTCTTTAAATTTTATGTTATAAATTTTTGACTCAATCCGCATTTTAGTTACTGCTACAGAAATTGCTGAATAAGCCACGGTCTTATTCGACATACTGTATATGTATATGTATATTTTTTTGAGAATATTAGAACTAGACAACCAATATTCGATTGAAGACTTTTGGTTGTGAAAGTGATTTATGCAAAAGGTTATCTATTTCCGTATATATTCATTAAAATTATGATTATATTTTTATACGGTTTCTAATATAAATATATAAAGCATATTATTATTAATAATATATTGGTATTATATAAAATTATGATATTACAAATTGCATAATAAAACAAATATACAAAAAATAAAAAATGGTCCATGGAAAGATGCACCTGGAAAGAAAAAACTGCTTGTGATGTTCAGCCGCGCATTTTTAATAACATATTGGTAGCGTAATTATCATAGTCATGAATATGTGTTCAACCTACCTTTTTGTATATATATATATATATATATATTATTATTTATTTAACTAATGTCCATATATTTAAGGATTTGTCTCTGTTTGTGATTTTATAGAAGGATATTTTATTAACGGTATGAGGCAATTTCGAGAAACACTCACAAAAATTGTGTCTAGCGTTCAACGCTGATTTCCTAATTCAGAAAAGACACGATTCATTTCAAAAATTTAAATTATACAAAATATTTAAACTTAAAATTATTGAAAATCATACATAATTAAAAAAGAAAAAAAAACATTCTTGGAAGTCGCAATCGACTTGAAAGCATATAAAAAATTAACAATATTTTGTACATATATACAGATATTACTAACATCCATATTGTTAAGAATTTATCTTTGTTTGTGATTTTAATGAAGGGATATTTAATTACTGTTATGAGACGATTTCGGGGAACAATCACAAGAAATGCGCCTAGTATTCGACGCTACATTTCTGATTCAGATGGACACAATTGATTCCAAAAATAATTATATAAAATAATTATACTTTATTGCTTATAAAAACATTGAAAGTAAGTAGAAAATCTGTTTTTCATTATACAAATTCATCTTAATTATTCTTTATTGTTTGTAGTTTTACTTCAAAATGTATTTATATATGTGTTTTCCATTAACTTTGTTCTGTAACATGTAGTGGACATTAAACTCGCAATTATTTTTACGTAACACAACTACCATTTATTTACCTTAATTATACAAGTAAAAACAAAACATGTTTTATTAGCAGAAAATTTTGGTAATTTCATGAAACCTTTACAGGTATTGTATCCGTGTTTACATCATTACAACTTGTACTTGTAAGTCATTTGCGTAATAATTTAATTAGTTTATACTACCAAACAAGCTTTAGAAATTGAAGGCGAATTTTCGAGAGTAACTAACTGCCACCGTATTAATTATATGTAACATAACTGCACTGATTAGTCATTAAATATTTTGCTTTAGTAAATGTCGCTGTAATGGGATCAGAATTAAAAATATCTATCTTAAGGAGTTAATGCGTAACCTAATTACTTTTATAAAATTAATGAACTGAATTTTAATTCAAAAACAGTGAAATTGGACTTTTTTTTCTCACATTTGAAACTGAAAATACTTTATATATTAAAATATAATTTTTTAAGCGTTTCTTCAGTTGTTAAAAATATATCATGATTCCTATTTTTTAAGATAAATATAATTCTGACAAAGTTTTTTTTTTTTTTTTTTTTTTTTTCACTTTATAAATAATACAGAATTTTGTTTAACTAGAAAAATAATGACAAATATAACAAATTAATATTTCAATTGTGTATGTCTAACGTGCACTTTTTAACCGCAGACAAAGTCAAGCGTTTCTGTATTATATATATATATATATATATATATATATATATATATATATATATATATTTATATATATATATATTTTTTTTTTCTATTTGCACCTTTATAAAAATATCTCATGAAAAAAGAAAAAAAAAACTATTAACATTTTTAATAAACTTTCATTTTTCTTCTGTAACAGGGCTTAGTTTAATTCAAAAGAAAACTGTTTATTATAACCTCAAAATGATTCATTGAATGCAACTATGGATTTATTGCAGATTACTGTCTTGCTTGCGCTGATCTTGGAAGATTGGAGACTGATATCCATCCTTTACATAATTAAGGAACAAATATTAAGGACACCGTGAACAAAAGCATAGAAAACTGCCATTTTGGGGGTATGTGGGTCACATGACCGAACATGGGCATGCAGTGAGACTGCAAATTTCTTAGGATACACGGTGGTGGAAAAGCCACCTACAGTACGTGAAACAAGGGTATCAAGGAATTGAAGTGAGCCATTATTTTCTATTTCATAAGTGAATTGGATATTACTGTCTATAGAATTTGTATTTTGAAGACATGTTCAATATTGTGACGAGATGTGTCGATAAGCGTGAAAGTGTCATCTTGCGTTGTCCCATTATATAAGTATTATTTATTAAATATCATTAAAAAAAAAAAAAAAAAAAAAAAAAATCGCTACTTATTTACCCCATCTTACGGAAAATGTAAGAATTTTTTTAACGAATGTAGTTATAATTTGCAAAGGTTATTGTAACTATCAAGTTAGGTAATTATAACAACAAAATCATTTTAAGATTTATTGAAACTTATTTATCTAACATGGGAGTAATTTTCCATAGTGTTGAAAATGAAATGTTAAAACATTCTTTTATGGTACTTATCCCCATTAAGGTAGAAACGAAAATGATTTTACTTATCCGTATTTAACACGAAAATTGGCATATAAAGTTTCAGTGATTTGAAAGTGTTCAACAAACTAAATTAATTAAGAAACACTTGCTTTATAATTATTTTTAAACTAGCGCTGGGAATTAATCAACATCATCTGATTATACAGTAAAATAGTACGTACAATTCTGAAATTTATTTTTAAAGATCACATTTTTAAAGTTTTTCTGCAGCTGGAATTTAAGTAGCGATTAAAAAAAAAAAAAAGGGGGGGGGGGAATTTCTTGAAATATCATTTGGTGTTAATTTTTATTAGAATGTGTTACATAATTTCTTTTACAAATGACTACGTTAAATAACATTTGAAATTTTAATTTTAAAGAATCACTGAACACTTTTAAAACACAATTTTAAAACACAACTACTTTAATTTAATTTACTTTTAAAACAGAGTTTTAAACAACCGTCTATTCAAACAATTATGTCAAAGTAACCCCTCACTTTTTAAAAATTTCACTTCAATGGGCTCTTTCCAGCGTCGCCTGTCAAATGACGTGATGTCTGAATAACATAAAATCGAATTCCAAGAATCGAATACAATTAAATATTGTTCTTAAGATGAAAAGTGTTAATATTTAATATAAAATAAAATAAAAGTAATATTGTGCATTTGTAAACAGTAGAATAATTGTATTTGTAAATTTAATAATTTTTAAAAGAACAGTTTATGTGTTTATATATTTTTATCTGTAAGAATCGATTTTTGTATGTTGTAGTGTAACTGTAACAATAACTGATCTAGCAATAAATAACAGCTTGTTCTTGTGGAATTTTTATGGATTATAATTAGAAATTTTAATATGTTTTCAATTAAATTTAATTGCATAAATGTGTTAAAACAAGTTAATTAACTTAGTTACTGGTCTAAATGGCTTTACACCGTACTATGTTGCACTGTCAATGATTTAAGTACCAAAAATCAGAGTATTTAACATGTTTTCCACGAACACCAATAACAAATATAAACTATATGATGATTCTAAATGTATACAACAAAAAAATGATGATGATTAATGATGTAAAATGGATTAAAAATGATGATGTGTAAAAAACATAACACAGATTAAAAACGATTGACCAAAGATAAGAATAAAAAATATGTCATTTCAGCAATCGTTACAGATATAGAAGACTTCGTCTGCTGTTTGTTTTTCAAATATCATGTAACCTCTGACGTCAGGTGGGAAGAGCCAATTGAAACCTTGCATTTAACTAATCTGCGACAAAACCAAATGAAACCAAATATTATGATACAACAATTTAATACATTATTAAAAAATACCCTCATTTCAATATCTTCAAATTTCAAATCGTAAAAAAAACATATAAATTACAGAAAATCTCGTAAAATTAAATAATATCCCCGCTTGAAAACTGATTTCTTAAATAAAATGGATCTCGATTTTCTGTGAAAAAGCATTCAGTATTTATCGCACATATAAAATTCAAAAGTGCTTGCCTTTTTTTCTTTTATTTAGTAACTTATTTATTCTTTTGCTCGATAGCAAATATTTCATTTATTTACCTTTATCTTCAACAAAAGTTTTATTTCTGTGAAAAAGACACGGCACGTGCTGTTTCCATGACAACACGATTTAAAAGACCTCCCAAACAGTTTCAAAGATGAGAAAATGAAATGCTTCTTTTTATTAAAACTGTAATCATTTTGGTAAAAAGATTGGAACAAGAACATATATATTTTTACTTTCCGAACACTATAGTGAGGAAAGTATTGTAATCATGTCAAAAATCCGAATTCGAGATTTTGATGTTTCTATACGTTTTGAGGTTCCCTGAGTCCGTTTTCACTATTTTTACGATGATGTATGTATGTGTGTGTGTATGTGTGTATGTGTGTATGTGTGTATGTCTGTGAACACGCTAGCGTCTAAACGCTTCGTTCGATTAACCTGAAAGTTGGTACGCATATTGTAAGTCACCATAGTACGAACCCTATAGATTTTGGTGAATCTAGCACTTATAGTCTTTTTACAGGGACACAAAGAAAAATTCTTTATCATTATGGCCTATGGGAGCAAAATCTTAAAAGTGCGATAGCATCTAAACGCCTTATTCAATTGAGCAAAAATTTTATACACATATTATAGATCACAAATACGCAATCTGTATAGATTTTGGAGAATCTAGCACTTATAGTTTTTTTACAGGGACACAAAGAAAAATTCTTTATCATTATGCCTATGGGGCCAAATTTTTAAAAATGTGATAGTGTCTAAACGCCTTATTAATCCGAGCAAAAAAATTGTACACATGTTATAGACCACAGTTGAACTAACTGTATAGATTTTGGTGAATCTAGCACTTACAGTTTTTTTACAGGGACACAAGGAAAAATTCTTTATCATTATGGCCTATGGGACTAAATTTTTAAAAGTACGATAGCATCTAAACGCCTTATTGAATTCAGCTGAAAATTTATATGAGTATTATAAATCACTGTTGCACTAACTATAAGCATTTTGGTGAATCTAACATTTATAGGTTTTTACAGGGACACAACGAAAATTTCTTTCTCATTATGATCTATGGGCTCAAAGTTCAGTAGCGTTAAATAAAACAACGTGTAATAGATGGAGAAAAATACTCAAACACTCTATTATGGTTTTCTCTCTTTTGTTTGTTTAACAACTACTCTTTCTTTACTTTATCTACAAAACTGTTAATTACTCAATGTTCGGAAAGTCGAGTGGAGTCACTCCAGATTTTTTTTTTTTTAAAGGACTTAGATGATTAGATGATTTTTTACTTTCTGAACACTATAGTGAGGAAAGTATTGTAATCATGTCAAAAATCCGAATTCGAGATTTTGATGTTTCTATACGTTTTGAGGTACCCTGAGTCCGTTTTCACTTTTTTTACGATGATGTATGTATGTGTGTGTATGTGTGTATGTGTGTATGTGTGTATGTGTGTATGTCTGTGAGTGAACACGCTAGCGTCTAAACGCTTTGTTCGATTAACCTGAAAGTTGGTACGCATATTGTAAGTCACCATAGTACGAACCCTATAGATTTTGGTGAATCTAGCACTTATAGTTTTTTTTACAGGGACACAAAGAAAAATTCTTTATCATTATGGCCTATGGGAGCAAAATCTTAAACGTGCGATAGCATCTAAACGCCTTATTCAATTGAGCAAAAAATTTATACACATATTATAGGTCACAAATACTCAATCTGTATAGATTTTGGAGAATCTAGCACTTATAGTTTTTTTACAGGGACACAAAGAAAATTTTTTTATCATTATGCCTATGGGGCCAAATTTTTAAAAGTGTGATAGCGTCTAAAAGCCTTATTAATCTGAGCAAAAAATTTGTACACATGTTATAGATCACAGTTGAACTAACCGTATAGACTTTGGTGAATCTAGCACTTACAGTTTTTTTACAGGGACACAACGAAAAATTCTTTATCATTATGGCCTATGGGACTAAATTTTTAAAAGTACGATAGCATCTAAACGCCTTATTAAATTGAGCTGAAAATTTATATGAGCATTATAAATCACTGTTGCACTAACTATAAGCATTTTGGTGAATTTAGCATTTATAGGTTTTTACTGGGACCCAACGAAAAATTCTTTATCATTATGATCTATGGGCTCAAAGTTCATTAGCAAAAATTTCCAATTAGTACATCTTTTGTATCATGTTAATTACCTCAGTTTTGTTGTATAGAGACCGAGGTTCAAATTTACAAGTACATAAAATCATATAATAAATTTAACACAAAAATAAATAAATAAATAATAATAACAATATATATATAGACATTTTCATTTTGCACATCAGCATGAAAAAAAAAAATAGATTAGAAAAGAAAGACATAATGCAAAATGTATAATCACAAACATAGCTAGCAAACTAATTTTAATATACATATTTTAATATACATAATTATTTTAATATTCTAATTGGCCAGAAATTTTCGTATAAGAAATATAAAATATAATACATTACCATTATATTTTTAATGTTTGTAAATAACAATAGAAAATGTAAAGTATTATTACAAAACATAAACAATGGCATCAACTTGTGGCGTTTGCGTTTCTGCAAACTCCATCTTAACTTAAATACTTAGATTACTAAGAAAACCAGAGACGTGAATTGAACAAACAATAAAAGTTTATTGGAACCAGATTAATGGGTGGGCGGCCTGGAACTAGCTCTTAGCTCAGTCAGCGTATTATTAAATCAAAAATATATAAATCAACAATTTAATTATCTTAAATATCTCACCACAGCAGATAGTCGAAGGTGTAGAGACGGTCGCACTCGTACTTCAATACTACGGCTTCACTATGGGACAGAGGATTCCCTTCTGTCCCAGCTTGAACTTTCCGAAAACTAGTAGACACTCACCAACACTCAACACTACTTAACTTCACGCCACTAAATCTTCACTACTCTACTTTTCAATATCTGTCAACTAAGATTCATCACAACCACTATAATATCCTCCGACATCCACTATACGATCCTCCAACATCCACTATACGATCCTCCAACATCCACTATACGATCCTCCAACATCCACTCTATCTACTAAAACCTTCTCTATTTTTATACTTCTTCCTACACCCTCCTTTCACTACATTTCAATCCGTACTTTTAAAAATCACTTCTAATTTAAATAATATTCAAAATCTAAGTCTTTTAATGCAGCACCCTGCAGACACAAAACTACTCCGACCTCAACCGTCACCGAGTCACTGGCGACGGAGTGATTTTAACCGCCCCCACTTCCTACTTCGCTGGATCCAGCTTAATTAAAACAACTGTGGTGACGTTCTGACGTCTCAACCTCACAAACTTTTAACAATAAAACAAACAAATACTATCTGATTTACAATAACCGGTAAGATATTGGTTTTTATTATCTTTTACTTAATGTTTTAGTCAGCTATAAATTTTTTTCACTAGATTTTCCATTTACAAAAGTCAGAATATTCTTACCGTTTATTTATGTTTTTCATAAAATATCACACTTTAAATTTTGCTGATTTCTCATATGCAAGCAAAATTGCATATGACGTGCTACATGAGACCGGAGATTTGTGGTGTTCCTATCCCAGCTAAACATATTTATATTACCATCCTCTAAATGGGGAATCTTGTAGATTAACCTTTTGAAAGGGGCTCTTACGAAATCCTATGGTGAAGCGTGACAGATGCTGTCACAGCCCCTTTCAAAAGGTTAATAGCACCACCAAATGATAAATAAGCATCTAATTTCTCGAAGCTTTGAGCGCACGATAAGCCTGAGCCTCAGATTTATTCATATTGTAGAAATTAATTTAAAACTTGTGCAAATGACGAAAATTCGGCTCAAACAATTACATTTTTATTCGGAAAAGAAAAAAAAAAAACTTTCCAGTGTGGACACAAATAGACTTATAATTTGATTCTGTTATGTTGAAGAATGCCTATAACTTTATCGCATGACGTGTACATCTGCCTCCTTCTATCAACATTTTTCCGCTACAGCTATTTATTGAAAAACAGCGAAAGCAAAGTCATATACCTAAATATTATTGATGATTTTTAAAGCATTTCAATATATTCAGCCTCTTAATTTTTGATATAGTCCAGTAACATTATTTATATGACTACAATTTTAACAAAACGTCATTACTACTTATAGATTTGAAATAAATTAACAGAAAAAAAAAACAAAAAAAAAAAAAAAAAAAAAAAAAAACATCATATTTAGATGCGTTTACTCATTTTTACTCTATACGAAATTAAATATTTTCGACCACAGATTAAGAGAAGCAATAAACAGTCACTTTGATGGTTGTGACTATCAAATCAATTAACAAAAAATAGTTGTAGAGAGGTTTTCGGAAAGTTTGCGGATAAAATGAACACAGTATGACTTTGATTAATTAGCAATTTAATTCTATGAGATTTCTTATCAATTGATCTGAATATCAATCATAAATAATTTCTTTAAAAAGTTCGAAATGAAAGTAACATTTAGAATAATATGACTTCCTTATAACGTCTATATAGTATAGTAATTTGCACATGCTATATGAAAATAAAAACGTATAACTTTATTAGCTCAAAGAATATAAAAACAGAACTCGATCCTAAAAATTCGGTGGAATTTTAATATTTTTAGATATTCAAAGCATCTGATTAAACAAGACATAAATACTTTGTCAATCATATTTATAGATTCTCTGTTTAGATAATTCCGTCTTCACTCTAGATAAGTAATAATTATCGTTAAAAATAATCTAAAATACTCTGAAACTTTAAAGGTATATTTTACCATCCGAATTTATCTTCATTTATTTTATTTATTTACTTATTTATTTTTTACAGAAATAAACTTACGGCACTTTTGTTCATAGCATATTTGCAGAAAAATGATATATATATATATATATATATATATATATATATATATATATATATATATATATATATATATTTAATCGGGTAATGCGTTTTATGCATGATTTCCTTTTATGTTTACGCATTGCTAATTTACTTTTTTTGTATTACTTAATGTCAGTAATGAAGAGGCAATTCTTAAAATTACTGATGGATAAAATATCTGCGATTATGCCCCTTCTTCCCAGTCACATTTTTATGTAAATCACACGAATTTATAGCAGATAAATTTAAAATATTAAATAATTTATACATGAAACAGTGTCGAATTTATCTTAATTACAATATTCATTAGGCCTACTATGTCGAATACGTTTATTTTTCGAATTCTAATGTATTACAGTCCCTTAATTCATCTCACCATTCTCGTCGATGAATAAAATGCTTTAAGATAACTTTCTTATGATTTCAATTTTTTCTTTGCAACCCTTAATTGCATATTTTATTAATTTATGTATCTCTCATCTGCTATTTTACATAATAAAACAAATTATCTAGTAATGCATAAAAAATTTATTATTTTTTTAATGGTAAAATAGCTCTGAATTAACTACTGTAAATGGATTTAAGAAATTTCACCGTGATTTGTAAAACAGAATTGTTATTTAAATAACTGATCAACAAATAATTAGAAAAGCTACGTAGTTCTTTCCGTCTTTAGTGTTAAATGCTCTAATATCAGTAAATGTATACAAACTACTTTTTTCCCCTTTATAATTCAACCTTGTTGGAATCAACATGACTCTTTATTTATTATATGATTTTAAATTTAAAATAATCGTATGTCACATGTTGTATAACATATATGTTAATGCTGGAGATAAAAATAAAATGAAAAACATATTTAAAATCCTTTGCGTACATGTAATGTTTTACTGCCTGCTATATTTTTACCATGTTTTTATTAACTTCGATTCTTGTTTGTTTGTTTGTCCGGTACAAATCTTGCAGTCGGTTATCTAACTTCCCTACTAGCTAGACATTTGAATAGCTCAGAACCCAGTGACGACAAATTACTTCAAATCCCGATTTTCAAATTTTGGATTAGTTTTATTTTAATTAATTAAAATATGAAATTAATAACCTCCTAATACCTATAAAAGTAGACATTGAAATATTAGTTTAAAGTAATTGTTGCCACAAATATATATATATATATATATATATATATATATATATATACGAGTTTTTTTTTTCTTTTTTTGACGTAAAAATAAATATATTTAATTAAACGTGAACCTTAAAAAAATGTAAAAAGTTAAATTATGCATCTCCCGAAAATTGATGTCAATATCGCTTTAAAAATTTTACACTCATTGATAAAATGCTAATGTAGTTCTACAGCTATGATTTAACAGAAAATTTAAAAATATGGTCTATAAAAAGTTTTTCATCTTATAATAATTCTTACTATAAGTTTAAAATTATTGTACGTACTTTTGATTTAAAATTAATAAAAATATATATTTACTATTTTAAATGCACCATATAAAAATGAGAAAACATAACTGTCTTTTAAATTAAATCCAAATACTTCTCGTTTACTCGAATAACAATATTTTAAAACAAGGCGTTTTAAAAAGGAACTTATGCAACAAACATCATTTACGTACTACACCCACGATATAATATAAATAGGTAACTAACTTGAGAAACTCGTTGAATATTCTTTATCGTCTGACATTTTAATCAGAAATGCTATATTTCATCCAAAATTTACGATTAATTTGCATAAAACTTAAGTTACCGGTAAGAGATTATTATTATATATATATATATATATATATATAAATTTTGTTAACTATTATTTTTGAAATATCATATAAATATCAATTTAGCTAAAATCTTTGAGTTTGAAACGGAATTACTCGAAGAGTGTTTGTTAAATATTACTAAATAATTTTATACCATTTTTATCTTCCATATATTTAAAAGTAATATTTATGAGATCCAAAATAAACTTATAAATTAAAAAACAACGTTGACTAAAATAAGTATGTTAAATATAACCATACTAGAATAGACTACAGAACTCCGAATGCGGGAAAAATTTCAAAATCAAACTCGAAATGTACAAAACTCAGCGTGATGCTGTTTGCGTGCAAATAGATAAAAATTAGTTAACGAAACCATTTTTAAATTCATGAAATCAATGAAGATAGTGTAGATCTTATCAATAAAAAGATCTCCGAACAGGAATAAATGAACGCCTATTGCATGAGACAATTAATTGTTTGTGGTTATAATAGTAGTTGAGTTAGTTAATAATAGTTGGTATATATAAAAATAATTAATTAATTAATTATGTAAACCTAATCATAGTACAGCCATATAGCTCCCCTTGGCGACTTTTGAAATTTTATCACCCTTTTACAGATAAAATACTTAATTTATGATTTTTTTTTTTCTATTTTTCAATAAATTATAAAATATTGAAAAACAGAAAAAAAAAAAAAAAAAGCAAAGAATAGAAAAATAATTATAATCAGTTCAAATCAGTTTCAGAAGCCCTTTTTTTGACAAAAATACATAAAATATCTGATTATTGTTATTGTTTCGTAGATTGTTTCTTTCCTTCTTTTTTTTTTTCAATAATTTATAATTTATTTATATTTTAGATGCGTTACTTGGCTTAAAGTGGTTTTGCGAAAGTAGAGTCCTTGGCGAAAAATGTCCGATCATTATCAATAAGTAAAGCTCTTTAATATAATTCTGGATTAGCTTCCATGCCAAGTGTGATTCATGTCAAAAACATACTATTTAGGCCGAATATGTATATATATATATATATATATATATTAAATATTAAGACACATAAAAAAAGGGTTATGAAACAAAATTCGGAAGAATTATGCTATATTTTTATAATTATTGTTTTTTAAGTCATAAAGACGTCATTTTTTCGTATGCATGAGCAAATTTAATATTTTATAATATTTTATTTTGAATACATATTTCATTTTTAAATGATATATATATATATATATATATATATATATATATATATATATATATATATATATATATATATATATAATTCTTTTGGCAACAATTAAAAATTTAAATGTCTGATTTTAAAGCTATTACTGCGTTATTATTTCCATATTTTAATTAATTTTCAAAAATCTAATCAAAAATTCGAAAATTGGGCTTTAGAGGGCATCAGAACAAGTCATAACAACCATCATGCAAATTTGTGTAGTTTTGTGATCAGCCATTTTCTTAAAAAGTATCGGATATATTATATATACTCGGAGCGTCCACACACAGAGTCCAATGAAACCTTTTAGCCATTTATATATAGAGAGATGGTAATTATGAGCACTTTTTACAAATAAATATATTTAAATTTTTATTAAGAAATTCATTAAAACGCACCTATATGGACATTTGAATGTATACACACTGTTAAAAAAAATTCAAGTTTGCTGCCGGAAATTGTCTGTAATTTGAGAAAAAAGTCGTAATTTACGGGAAAATTACGTTGATAAAACATATTTTTCTGTAATTACAAATAATTTCTGGCAGCAAAGTTGCATTTTTTTAACAGTACAAGATTTTTATACAATACATTTTTACTTATATTAATTTATTCTAATCTAAATATGTGACTTGTTCTGAGTAGATCCATTTTCAGAATAATAGTGAGTATTTTGCCTTATAGATTTGGTTTTGGGATAAAATACTTTTAGAATAAATAAATTTCACTTTAGAGCACGATTGGTTAAAAATGTTTTATGCATTAAATATTGTTGAAATAAACAAAGCTTCTTGCTGCTGAACAGAATCATCAGTAGTGATAGATCAGAAGTGATAGACAACTAGCATGTACATTATATAATTCACTTAATAACAGTTTCAGTTACACAAATACAGTATGACAACAATGTAGTCTACAACTTTTGAGATCTCTATCGTTTTTAATGTCAACAGTCAGGTGATATTAAATATCGTTAAAGAGTTGTGTGATATTAGGATATTTTTTAAGACTTAAATTGACAGATGTAAATTTAAACTATTACTCATATAGGGAATTGTTAAAATAACATTTTCGGTTTATTTGAGACGAAAAAAATCCGCCGAATTTCTTTTGCATTTATGTAACTCTGTTGCAATTCTGCAAACACTGTAAACAGAAAGTTAAATATTTCAACAAAAACGGTTTATTCTTAGGCTTATTTACAAACAATCAATATCGTCTAGAATTCTGATGATAAATTTTATTAATTTAGTTCTGAATATTTAAAAAAAATAAATTAAAAATAAAAATAAATAAGGTAAAATATGAGACATTTTTTCAAATAAAATTTTTACGACAATATTTGTGATAGTTTTCTAGTAATTATAAATCTACATTAATAAAATTAGACTTTTGTCTGTCAATTTGTCAGAATCAAAAAAGTATGCTATATATTCACGTTTCACACACCATGAAAGCCGAAAATGATTTCAGAAAATTCTTTGATTGCTTGTGTGTCATTGTGTCTGTATGTTTGTAACGCTATGTTTATCCGGGTATCACGCGATAACGGCTAGACTAATTCAACGAAACTTTGCAAGAATTTAGGTCTTTACTCAGCATAAAACTATATGTATCAACTTTTACAAAATTCTGCCCCCGTTTACTCCTAGGGGGTGGACGCAAAAACACATTTGTAAGCATAGCTAGGCTCCAAATTACTTCCCAGTGAAGAAATTGCACACACACACATAAACTAGACTTGAAAAAAAAAAAAAAAAAAAAAAAAAAAAAAAAAAAAAAAAACGTTCCCTGCAATTTTTAAATCTTTAATTTAGGTGGGGGGGGGAAGGGAAATCAGTTTCCAGGAATCGCAGATTCCTGATTTTTTAGTAGAACTCTACCAAGAATGGTTCAAATGTGTTGACATGCCATGTGTGTTTCTTATGATATTTAAAAAAAACTCATTTTTGTGTTTTTGAGATTTTCAATTTTTGGGGTCGAGGAGGTGTTACGAGGGGGCAAATCCGAGATCCCCACTTTTAGCGTTAATTTGCCTGGATAATTTACAACCCAAATTCAAAAAAAAAAAAAAAAATAGAATAGTTGTCACTTTTCAAAATTAAGTTTAATCAAGCAAAAAATAAATACAAAATAGACATTTAAATGAATGTGTAACTTTTTTAGGCTTGAAAGTACACATAGCATTTGATATACACTTATTTCAAATTAATACTAAACTGAAGTATCAAAAAGCTTACAGTGATGATGGTTTATATAGAGTCAAAATATTAGAATATTAAAACAAATATAATAAATAAATAAAATAAAATAAATAAAATTTCAAAAAAAAAAAAAAAAAAACAATATTAATACTTTGTCACGTCACCTTTTGCTAGAATCACAGCTCTGATCCTTTCAGGCATGGATTCCACGTTTACATTCATCGTTATTGATACTGTTCCATGCACTCTTTAGTGCAGCAATGAGTTCAATTTTGTTGGTGGGTGCTAGGTCCTGAACCGTTTTCATTATATCATGCCACAAATCCTCGATCGGATTTAGATCCGGCCAGTTTAATACCGAAATCCCTCTTTCTGTTAACCATTTACGAGTCGATTTCGAAGTATGACATGAAGCGGAATCTTGTTGAAAGATAAACGCGTCTTTCCATAAATCCTAAGAGGAGTGTATCATGTAGTACTATAGTATATCTTGATACACTGCGGAATTTACACATTATTTTAAAATACATAACTGTCCTTTTCCAAAAGCACTCATGTATCCCCATACCATGACGGATGTCGCAAATTTGACGGAACGCCTTATACAAGATTTTTTAAAAGCTGCACCTTTTAAACGGCAAACCCGAAGACCTCCTCCGTTCACAGATATTTGAAATAACGATTCATCACTGAATAAAGCACTTTTTCAGTCCTGTTACCCCTAGAAGAGCTTCTCTTTGCACCAGAGGAATCATGCACGTACCTGTTTTATGTTCAGCTTTGGCTTTACTTTGGGGACCCGTGACTGAAACTCCAATTTATGCAATCACCTAAGCATAGTTGACTTTGGCACGGTAACTCCAGCTTTTTTCCAACACTTATTGTAATAAGAAACACTTTTAAAACGATTATTTTGGACGATTCGTTTTAATTTGCGCTCATCTCTGGCAGTTGTTACAAGCTTTCTGCCACATTTACTCCGTTTATTTTTTAGTTGGTCGGTTCATCCACATTCCTTTAAAACCTTCGTAACCGTAGACTGCGAAACCTTCACTTGATCCAAGATAATTTTTTCCAGCTTTAAACAATGATACATTACACGTTTCCGCTGTTTCCGAAATATCACGTTGGCGATCCATTTTAAGCGAAAGACTAACTTAAGATCTTCTGAACGCCGAGCTTTATACTTGTCGCAACCTATCGGTTTACAGATATGCAACTTTTCTTCTGCTTTTAAAATTTATCTATTGAATGAATTGATTATTCTAATTTTATGGCCCATATAAAAAATCAACGTAATTTTTGAATGTTTTAAAGACACTTAAATTATTAAAATAATATCTATATAGTTGTTGGAAATTGTTTTGCCAATTCCTGAGTAACTTAGTCACTTTTTTAATTTACATACGCTCGTTTTAGATAATGCATTGCCAAGTTTTGTTTAGAAAATACTGTTATTCTATTATTTTGAATCTGGGTTGTATAAGAGCTGCGGTCAAGAATTTTGGTGGGTGGATTGTTTATATGTAACCGACACAAATTGTAACAGAATCTCCACACCTTTCCCTCTGGGGGGTAGGAGGAAAAAACATGTTTATAGCCATAAATCGGCTCCAAATTGCTTCAGATGAAGAAACTGCAGATGGGGAGAGTAGACTTGAAAACAAGAAAGCATTTCTTTATGATATTTGAATCTTTGATTTTTAAGGGAGGGGAATGGGAAAATAATCTTTCGAGGAGAAATTTTGTAAATTTTGGTACAAAGATACTAAATGTGACAATAATAGTTTAAAAATGTGGTCACTTATTTTGGTGTGCAAATTGTTTATATGTATTCGACACCTATTGTAATGGAATTTAACGAAATCCCTCAGCTTTTACCCCTTGGGGTCGAGGGGGAAGTCGATAAACAGGTTTTCAGGCGTAAACTTGCTTCAACACTGCAAATAAAAGGGTCTTAAAGTAAGATATAAAAACAACTGAAACGACATTTAAGACACGTAAATGTCTTAAAATGTACCTTAGACGTTATAGATATTTTAATTTAAGACAGACATATGTCTGAAATATCAATTCAGACACAAAAATGTCTGAAACGCGTAAATACGCGAATTTTCATTTAGCAAAAAGCGTTTGAATTTTCAGACACTATAGAAATTCAGACACTTGCATTACTTAGAAATTTTTTCATATGTAATCTACTTTAAGAAAATATGCTTATCCTTCTTTCCACATTCAATAAATATAATATTATTTTATATAATAAGCAGTTAAACTACTTAAATTATGGTAGCTTTAAGATATTATATTTTTATGGAATAATTCTCTAGGGATGTGAATAATATTTGCATCTTTAACACAATTCATTAACAACATATTTAGACACAAGGCTTATTTTGTTCAAAAAAAAAAAAAATCTTTGTCTTTAAAGCTATCTTATATTAAAAGAAATAGTGTGAAGATGGATGTAGCAAGTAATTTCTGGAGAAGAAAGTGAATTTATAAGTGAACAATCATGAATAATTTGTGCATATTTTTTTTTTCTTTCTTTCTTCTTATTATTATTCATTTAAAAACTTTATTCTTTCACAAATTCATCTACATCTAAATGTAAAACTACAAATTTTCCTGTATTCATGATTATAGTTCGTTTTTATTTGACTATCACTTTAAGGGAAGAAATCGTTATCTTCGAGGGATGAAACCTTCACATACTTGTTATACATTATTAAAAAATTCTGGTCCTCTATATATGAAATTTAAGATAATATTTATTAACTTTAAGATACCATACTATGAATAGTTTTATGGCAAAAAATTAGAAATAAAACATAACACTGCGATTAGTTTCACGAATAGTGCAGTATATTATATCATAAAAACACGTGTTGCTGTATTCAACGGTATCGTGATTGGTAAATGTTTCACAGTGTGAGTTAGACAGTGTGAGTTCGAATCCCAACACCGGAAAATGGGACTTTTTTTTTTCTTTTTTTATATAAATATTTCATTAATGCTCTAAACAATTCTAAAATATATTTTTAACAGAAAAAAATAATCGCGCGCCATATTTATTTATTTATATATTTATTAAAAATCCTTAAAAACTGCAGTATTTTTAAGCCCAACATGGCAATGTGTTTTTAATCCTAAAACATGGCGGCGTTTTAAGACACTTGCAATATCTTAATTTTTGATTCAAAAAGGTGTCTTAAAAAGTAAGACATGTTTTTTTCGCTTAAAAAATGACCATCCACACTTTTTAAACTGAATTTAAGACATTTACGTTTACAGTGAAATTATTTCAGTAAAATTAATTCTATGAGTGAGTTGGTTATGCGTACCCAACATGCACTTTAATGAGATTTTGGGAAATGTCGACCCCCTTCCTTTAAATATTGGACTGAAATAAGTTTTCAAACTAACTTTGCTCCAAATTATCTCAGGAACGCGATTTTTTTTAATGTTGTTATAGGTATCCAATACAAACACCGCAAATAGATCATGAGAAATTGCTTTGTACCCCTTTCCGTAGGAAGGAGGGAAGCATGAAACATTTTTTCAAGCTTAAATCTACTCCATGTTATCTTAGAAAAGCAATTTTTGATGTGTGGTTCAGTTATACGTATTCAACACGTCGTATAAAGATATATTCCGAAATTCCCACTAATCTCAGATTTAGCGAGGATGTGTGCAAAAACACGTTTTCAGCATAGTCTAAATCCAAATTATTTGAGGAAAGGGACTTTTTGATGTGTCGGTTTTTATGTATATACAACCAAGGTATTAAAAGCATTTTCCGAATTCCACCCCTCCCCTTCTTAGGGAGGGGGGAATACGGTTTCAAGTTTGAATAACCTTCAAATTTACTTAGAAAAGCGAATTTTGGCATGTGAATGTTGATTACGCAATATGCACTCTGATCGGATTTCTTGAAACTTTTCACTTGCCCGCAAAGGAGGGGGGGGGGGAATGCGGGTAAATCGCACTGAATGCAGTAGGAACCCGGACAGTTTATGTTGCGAGCGAGAAAACCTCTACCGAACGCAGCAGAAACTTCATCTTAGGTTTCAACTAATTATCTATATTAATAAAATCAGAGTTTTGTCTGTAAATTTGTCGGAATCGAAAAATTTTGCGATATCTTCACGTTTTACACCCCATGAAAGCCGAAAATGACTTCAGAAAATTTTGCCTGTGTGTGTGTGTGTGTGTGTGTCTGTGTGTGTGCCATCGTGTCCGAATGTCGCTTTTTTTGTCCGGGCATCACTTGAGAACGGCTGGACGGAATTCAACGACGCTTGGCAGGAATTTAGGTCTTCACCCAACTTAAAATTATATCTATCAACTTTTCAGAAATTCCCCCCCGTTCTCCCCCTAGGGGTCAAAAGACTAAAACACGTTTGTCCGGGCATCACTCGAGAACGGCTGGACGGAATTCAACGGCGCTTGGCAGGGATTTAGGTATTCACCCAACTTAAAATTATATCCATCAACTTTTCAGAAATTCTCCCCCGTCCCCCCCTGGGGGGTAAAAGACTAAAACACGTTTGTCCGGGCATCACTCGAGAACAGCTGGACGGAATTCAACGGCGCTTGGCAGAAACTTAGGTCTTCACCCAACTTAAAATTATATCTATAGAAATTTTCAAAATTCTGATTAGTGTTTAAATTGTGGGTGAAAAACGCCTGCGCATGCGCCATAAATATTTTTTCACTAAAACGCTTTCAATGGAAAAATAAAATGCAAAAATAAATTTTTAAGATAAAGACTTTTTTCATTCGCGTGATTCGCACTACAAATTATGAAAAGATTTAAATGAAGTTTTGCCATCTGAGTTTCATACTTTAGTTAATTTTAAAAAATCTAATTGTCGTATCGAAAAACTGTTTACACCCCAGGATTCAGAAAAATCACCTCTTTAATTTGGTATTGAATTTGTAACGATAGGTCTGATACTTCTAATTTATTTTCCCCTTTTTCCGTTTTTCCGTTGCCACTTAAATTTCATACTTTAGTTATTTTTTTAATATCTAATTGTCGCATCGAAAAACTGTTTGCACCCCTGGATTAAAAATAATCGCCTCTTTCATTTGGTACCAAATTTATAAATATAGGTCTGATATTTCTAATTTATTTTACCCTTTTTCCGTTTTCAACCTAGATTCGATATGGAACAGCTTTAGTATTGGATCCCTTTGGCAAAATTTGAAATTCGGAACCGAAGTAGCTCGGACGTTTCTCGCCAAGATCTTTGATTGCACAATTGACATAGCCAATTCAGTTCATCGCAAAAATGGCTTAAAATATTTAAAGTCACCAAAGGGTTCCCATACTAAAGCTGTGCATTTTGTACTTATTTATTTATATTTTCTATTAAAGACTTCTGTGGTCACGAAATTTGGTGCGTAAATTGTTTGTTTGCATCCGGCACTTATTGTAACTGGATTTCATGAAATTCGAAATCTCCCCCCCCCTCTCGGAGTCGGAGGGCAATAAACGGTATAACTTCAGTATAACCCCACAGCTGAATTTGGCGATTTTTCTTTGGCGTTGTTTTGAAGGATAACGATGTCGTTCTGGACTGTTTGCGATATAATATGGCAGCCTAATATTTTGCTTATTTTGGATTTATGATTTAGATTATGATTTTATCATTTATCATATATGATTTATGATTTTTAGATTTATGATTTAGCCATAATCGCCAACAAAAAAATCGCCAAATATCGTTGTGGGTTTATACTGAAGTCGTTCCCAATAAACATGTGTAAAAACATGTTTTTCCGTTTGAATTCGCTTTGAGATTTGCAAAACTTTTTTGTAAAAAATCCTGAATAAAAACTATTTCTAGAAATTTATTTATATATATATATATATATATATATATATATATATATATATATATATATATATATATATATATATTCAAAAAGATATTTCAGTGTTTACAAGAAGCATTCCTAGAATTTTCCAAAATAATAATAAAATAATAATAATAATTTAAGTAAATAAAATTCTTAATTTACAAAAAAAAAAAAAAAAAAAAAGAAAAAAGTTAATAGCTGAAAAATTTTTTTGCAAATTTTTTCAAGAATATACCTGTAATTATTGAAGTTCCGTTTAAATATTCTATAAAATGAAGAAATAATTCAAAAGTAATCTTGAAAACATATTCTTTTTCTGGAAATTACTTTCCCAATATAGAAGAATGAGTATTGAACAAAAACAGGTCAATAATCTCAGATGGGAGAGAATATACTTCTATTTATCTTGAAAAAGTTTGGATGAGTTGCTAAAAGCTATTAAAGATATTTTTTTCTGTTTTTGACATCTTCATATTGTTTTAAAAGCTAGAAAAACTAAGAAAAATAATCGAGAAAATATTAATAATATGTATTCGATTCGAAATAGTTTTCTACCTATGAGTTCCTTTTTTTTCTACCTTTTATATATACAATTTGATGGTAATGGAAAACTACAATTATCAGTTTAAAAAAAAATCGAGTTGAAATAGGATCTATTAAGAAAATAAAAATCAGATATATCGGATTATCAGAGCTCAAAAATAAGATAATATTCAGTAATTTTCCTATTTTTAGAAGCAATTAACAAATACCCCATATATTATTTACGTATTAATCGGTAAAGAAGGCTCTAGAAATATCTACAGGCATCATCGGATTCCATCATTAAGTGTACAATTTACAAATCTTAAATTATTTATATTGGTGAACAAACGTTTATATTATTTACATTGATGATTGTATATTCATTGGTATATTTTTAAAAGTAGATTTAACAAAATATGATCCCGAGATTTTTTTTTTTTTATATAATAATAATTACGCTAACTTATTTGTTATTTGTTTTTTACGTTATCAATGTAAATAATATTTTTAAACACATCAATGAATAATTTTGTTAATCTACATTTTTTGAACAAGTATATCATTTACAAAATAAACATCTATAAAAGAATTTTTCGAGAAAATTGAAACCTACATAAAACTACAGTAGAGTGACGTCAATGATACTTACACATTTTTTAATAATTTTATTTAGAAATTAAAAACTTAAATGCATACAAAACATGTTTTCATTATTAGTAAGTCAACATTATTTTGAAAAAAAAATCTGTAAATCTAGTGACTTAAAATAAAAACTTATAAAACCCTTTTAAATGTTACACCTCAAAGGGAAAAAAAATATTTCTGCCTCGTTACCTGCATTAATTACACAAAAAAATAATCACCTTTCAAAACTAATAATAATAGTAATAATAATAATCATATGAAAAATTATAAAAAAATAGTCTTAAATCGTTTTTTTTTATTTCCAATGGCTAGGCAAAAGTTACAGAGGACTATAAAGTTATAAAACAAATTATAGACAATATTGCATAGAAGAAAAGACCGAAGTCATTGCCTAAGCAGCGATCTTGCCTCCCAATATCTCGACTCTTCTGTAGAACGTCGAAAAGCCCTACATTTGGACAAATGGTCCCTGTCCCTTACTTCTCCAGAATCACAAAGTGGGAAAGTAGGGTCGTTTAAGATACCTATGCGCTTCAAATGAGCGGCAAGGCAGTCATGTCTTGTAGATAGGCGGAAAGTCGCAACTACCTTACGTCTTGGTTTATCAGGAATAAGTGAAGGACTTAAATTCTTTCATTTCTTTAGAGCTGTACGATTCTCAAGATCTCGTAAAGCATTAGATGCAAATAAATTCTTTAAAAACCGTTTAATCCTCCAGTAAGAAATGGCTGTATTGAGATATTGTAGTAAGGTGGCACCTCTTTTTGCAAGGAAGTCCGCTTGTTCATTGCCCCAAAGGCCACAATGGCCGGGCACCCACTGGAGAACAATTTGTTTCCCCTATAAAGTGAGAGTTCTTAATGATTCTTGACAATGGAATATTTCAGTTGTTAAAAGATGATCAACAGCGCTAATTGACTGGATGTCTGCCTGAGAATCAGAAAGAATGACTGCCCTTTGAAACTTGCAATGGACAGCTAATCTATAAGTAACATTTATAAAAGGAAAATTTTCTTCTACAGAGAGTATATATTTGCGCAAATGACTTCCTAATTATATCAGTCTTACTTTACGCATGTATAACATACCAATTATTGTTCTAAACAACTATTATACTTTACTTTCTTTTAATTTAAAGATAAGATATTTTCTTAATTCTCATATGCGTTTAAAATTATACCTAAATTGTTATTAAGAAATAAAATATAGTTAAAAGTTTTTTCTTGTAAAGTACAAACACTATGCAATAGTATATAGCAATATATGCTAAAATAACACTATGCAATTGTTACCAAAATACACAGAATATCTTTATATATATATTTCTTTTGTGCGTGTGTATGTCACTGAACTCCTTCTAAACGGCTGGACCGAGTTTAATGAAATTTTTTGTGTGTCTTCAGGTGGATTCGAGAATGGTTTAGATTTACAATTCAGTTCAATCGGATAATTGGATCAAAAGATATTAAATAAAAACTCCATTTTAACTTTAAAATGATTAAAAAGAAAAATATATTTGATGCCAAAGTAAACAAAATTCACGTTTATTTATTTTTATACGGAAATAAAATATTTTTAATTTCGCGTGATAAATAATAAAAATTAGAAAAAAAATTAATATAGAGTTCTAACAGATGACGTCACGAGCATGTTTGCTGAGGGACAGTTGACCCCACTGACCCATTTTATCATTGCGGAATAGTGTTACAAATATATTGTAACACAGTGTTGTAAATATATTTGTAAAAGCACAAAAAAATTCGACTACTACGCTTCCAAAGGCATGGAAAAATTAGCGCTGTCCTTCCGCAAAGTACGGTTTCAAAGAAGAAAGTCACGTGGTTGTTAGAATTTTATACTATGAAAATATTCGCGTGTAAATAAATATTTTTATAGAGATACTTGGTATTAGTTTAAAATTTTTATTTAATTTAGTAGTACTTTTCTTTTCTACAGTAAAACAAAATTTTTCGTTTAAATTGAAACTTTATATGTAACTTATAAAGGTTATTTTAGGTTTTCCCTTTAATTGTAAATAGTAATAATTTCGAATTTATTAGAATTTTTTATTTTTATTTTGTATATATCATAAAACAGTTTTTTTTTTTTTTTTTTTTTTTTTTTGTATGGAACAGCTTTAGTTTGGAAAAAATTGAAATTTTGCACCGAAGTAGTACGGACGTTTCTCACCAAGATCGTCAGTTACGCAATTGAGATAGCCATGTTAATTCATCGCAAAAATGGCCAAAAATATTTAAAGTCGACAAGGGGGGGGGGAGGTCTATTTATTTATATATATATATATTTCTTTTGTGCGTGTGTATGTCACTGAACTCCTCCTAAACGGCTGGACCAAGTTTAATGAAATTTTTTGTGTGTCTTCATGCAGCTGGATTCGAGAATGGTTTAGATTTACAATTCAGTCCAATTTAAATTGTTTATTTAATTAATTTATCACATAAATTGTTGTTGATTTTGGAATGTTTCACATTGGATCCGGCAGACTGCGCTACGATCGTAGTATCGAATATTCAATAATACGCAAGCGAAGTGATGACGTCACTGGCCGTCCGTGGATGCAAGAAAAATATTTCCTATTTTAATCGCCCATTGGATTTTTTGTAAAAAATTACTAAAAATCGAGGAAAATTATTTCCCAATTTTAATCCCCATATTTGGGTATAGATATGTATTAGTTATCATGTGTATGCGTTAGATTGAGTTGTTTTTGCTGTAAAATTGATAAAATTTGAATTTTTAATCTGAAAACTCTGTCATAATTGGCAGAAAAAAAAATATCGCCATATCATCTGGCGAACATATTTAATTTCTTTCAAAAATAATGGTTATTTCAACAACTTATATTAAGAGAGTAATGAATAATATGAAACAGTTTCGTACAATACATATTACGAAAATATACATCTGGCATGTATATTTTCGTATTACGTTTTTGATCGCCAAATACAAAAAACGCCAGGACCAAATACAAAAAACGCCAAGTAGCTTGGACGCTTCTCGCCAAGATCTTTAGTTCCACAATTGAGATAGCCATTTCAATTCATCTCAAAAATGGCTTAAAATATTTAAAGTCACCAAAGGGGTCCCATACTTTTGTGCGTGTGTATGTCACTGATTTTTTATTTATTTATTTTTTGTATGAAACACCTTTAGTATCGGATCCCTTTGGCAAAATTTGAAATTTGACACCGAAGTAGCTCGGACGCATCTCGCCAAGATCTTTAGTTCCACAATTGAGATAGCCATTTCAATTCATCGTAAAAATGGCAATATTTAAAGTCACCAAAGGGGTCCCAATTTGTAGCTTAGATTTAGAAAATCCGTGCTTTTCTCACGGCCAATTATATGTTGTGTGTTCCAGGGTTGGAAAACCTTCGAATTTGTTTGTGTATACTCCTCAAGGATTAACCAAAAATATTGTACATCCAATGGCATTACGATAAATTAAATTTTTGTAGATTAAAAAAATATACCTGTTATAAAATAGATTGAGTTTCAACTTTTTCACCTTTAATTAAAACGAGTTTAAGTTTTTATTTAATACGAACTCTACATTTCACTTCGCTCATACTATACACATACTCACATGCATCGATTGATTGAATTGTGATAAATGTACATGTAATGATGTTAGATATTGTAATAACTTTTTGATAAAAATTTTCATCAAATCGGTCCAGATTGTTACAGCTTATTCATAAAAGACGGAATTTCCATGTGAAATTCGTTGCTATCAGAGATTCTCTCATAAATTGAAATATTTGCCGTATGAAATAAAATTTTGTGCTGTTCGACATTCAGCGGAGGTTTTAAATAACAAGTAGCAAGTACAAAGTACCATGTAGCAAGTAGCAAGAAGCAAGTAGCGAAAATTTCGGTAATTATGTCTTTTACGTTATAATCGGAATTCACAGTCACCGTTCACAGCGCTCCATACCTGTTTCACTTATATACCACATCCTTACACACTTACAATAAGTTAGTTATTTTTTTCTAGCAAAATATTCTATAGAAATAATTTATATGACAAAACAACGTTTGTCGGGTCAGCTAGTATATATATATATATATATATATATATACTAGCTGACCCGACAAACGTTGTTTTGTCATATAAATTATTTCCAGAGAATATTTTGCTAGAAAAAAATAACTAACATATTGTAAGTGTGTAAGGATGTGGTATATACGTGAAACAGGTATGGAGCGCTGTGAACGGTGACTGTGAATTCCGATTATAACGTAAAAGACACAATTACCGAAATTTTTGCTACTTGCTACTTTCTACTTGTTGTTAAAAACCTCCGCTGAATGTCGAACAGCAAAAAAATTTATTTCATATGGCAAATATTTCAATTTATGTGAGAATCTCTGATAGCAACGAATTTCACATAAAAATTCCGTCTTTTTTGAATAAGCTGTAACAATCTGGACCGATTTGATGAAAATTTTTATCAAAAAGGTATTACAATGTCTAACATCATTACATGTACATTTATCACAATTCAATCAATCGATGCATGTGAGTATGTGTATAGTATGAGCGAAGTGAAATGTAGAGTTCGTATTAATTGAAAACTTAAACTCGTTTTAATTAAAGGTGAAAAAGTTGAAACTCAATTTATTTTATAGCAGGTATATTTTTTTAATCTACAGAAACTTAATTTATCGTAATGCCATTGAATGTACAATATTTTTGGTTAATCCTTGAGGAGTATACACAAACAAATTCGAAGGTTTTCCAACCCTGGAACACGCAACATATAATTGGCCGGATTTTATGATTGGCCGGAAAAACAATTAAATCATCTATATATCTAAAGAAAGATATATAGATGATTTAATTGTTTTTAACTGTAATTGTTTCGAAAATATCTCTAAAAAAATATATCCTAAGGAATTGGTTTTGAACCGTACAGATACCGATAAAATTTCTTTCCTGGATTTAAATATAAAGAGAAATGAAGATAAATGGCTAATTGGATTATATGATAAAAGAAAGGATTTTAATTTTAAAGTTAATAGTCTTACTAATTGGTTTTCAAATATGAGTAGAAAAGTTTTAAAAAATATTATGTTCGCACAGCTTAAAAGAATTCATTCTATTTGCAATAATGAAGAAGATCTAAAATATGCTCTTGAAGACTTAAAAAGTACCTTGAAAATTAACTGTTTCCCGTCACAATTTTTAACTGTGACTTTTCAGAGTTTTCCTGTCTCGGTTGGTTCTACTTCCTCATTTAAGGGCGATATTGAAGTACCAACGAGTAGCCCCGTTGGCCGAAGATAGTTTGTGTTCCAGTTAAAAGGTTGTAATTTCTATTTCTTTTTATACTTTCTTGTTTACCTTCGGTAATTCTCTTTTGTATTGTATATATTTTTAAATGAATTGATGTAATTTTGTAACTTTTACAATTTGATAATTTTATAAAATATTTTTAGTAGTTTTATACATTATATGTATGTTTGATTTCTCTTCAGTTATTGGTGGTTTTCTGTTAGGTGAGAAGTTGGGGGCTAAGGATAGTTATTAGCTTATAGCTACTGTCCTTTCAGAAACTTCTCATTCACCCCTACACTGAGGGGCCTCCCTGATGAAGATCTCAGTGTTTTTTGGGGTATAATTTCATTCATTTGTGTATTTATATTTCTACATTTAATTTCATTCATTTGTTTATATATTTCTGCATTTATATATTACTATATCAAAGTTTTGCATTTCCTTTCGCTGCAATCTTGCGCATTGGTTTGTAATTCTCCTATTGGTTTTTCTTATCAGTAAAACTTATATTTTTATATATTTTCCTGTCAATTGTTTTCTATATATATATATATATAAGGGAAATTTTTACAAAATAAAAAATAATGTATATACTTTAAACTTCTGATACAACGTAAGAGTTTTGATATATTTTCAAGGCTTACCGAAATAAATATTAGAAAATACTTGCAGTGATTATATACAGGGTATAACAAAATTAATGGTCCCAACTATCAATGGTGATAGAACTTGCGAAAACAAACAAATTATTCCATATATGGTGGGGACAGAAATCAAGAAACGAGCCGTTAGACGCATTTCTCTCTAGAGTGGATGAAACGTCGCATTTCTTAAAACATGTAATTAACCTACTGTTTTGATACCAGTGGATTCAGAAATAATCATTTACGCCATCTATATACGTCTGAATAATTACCAGAGAAAGTTATTGCATAACTTAGCTTTGTATCTTCAAACATTAGGGAAATGCAAAGAATCTGCCAACGCCTGCGTAATTCAATGTATCGCTTTTTTAGCTGGTGGTGGGTAATTCAAGCATTTTTTGTAGAGTTTACAATAGTAAAAGACCATTGTCTTCTACCATTTTTCTGTTTTTTATTCTCTAACTTCATGATGCCGATGCCTTCTTGCTACTCGCCTTTAGCTTTCCAACCCCACATTTTATAGTGGAGTTTGGTCATTTATTTTGTTAGTCGGCTTATAATTATTGTAGTTATAATGTAACGATATGAATATATATAAACATTAAATGACGACTTTTGTTTGAATACAATCGTGAAATAAAATGTAAAAAAAAAAAAAAAAAAAAAAAAAACACATACACCATTGAGTAAATTTCGTGATGATAAGTGAATTTATCAATTGAAATTTAATTTACATTAGAAAAAAAATTATGAGCTAATGTAAAAGAAAACAATATTTATATTCAGCCTTCACAAAACAATAATGATATATTTTATGATTTTATGGTTATTTCTTTTTCGTTTAAAAGAAAAACACAATATTAATCCAGTCACTTATGTTTCTAAATCTCGCGATCAATGTAGCACGCTAATTAGCGTCTCTGATTTAAGGACTAAAAAAATGTATTCATGAACAATTATTAAGGAAACTGAATTAAGTTTTTATATGAATTACACATTAAAAATGTACTTATTTCAATTTAATAATGTAATTGGATTCTGGATAAATATGATGGCTTATTAAATTAAATGCTTATTCAAACACATTTGTTTACATCAATAATTTTAAAAATATTTATTTTTTATGTTCAATGCATAATTCATTTTATTTAATTAATTCATATATAGAGTAATTTGTATTCAGAAATTAGTGTACTTTTTTTTTTTTTTTTGTATAATTCAGTACACAATCAGAATGCGTTTTAATCAAGAAAAGCTATTTCATTGGTTTCATGAAAAAATTCATAAAACAATATATATGTATATAATTTAATTAAAATAATTATACAATTAATTCTCATTGAATCACAATGCTGCTATATGGGTTTTAAAAGGAAAATTGCATTATATATGTATATTTTGTAATTCATACATTCTATTATATGTAATGTATAAGAAATTTTTGTATTACTTTTTATTCATTCAAATATCATCATCTAATTCGCTACTGTAATAACCATCGCTGGTTTTTTTTTTTTAAATCGAGTGGTAATTTGCCACATAATTTACATAGATGTTCTATTTTCATAACTTATCCTTTAACATAGTTTGCCTCATATTTTTTACACCATTTCTTACATATGAGGACATTTATCTAGTAATAAAAGAAATTGCGATAAACTTTATTTTGAATCTTAATTATAATTTATTTTTAGCAGGGAATATTTTTTTTATAAACAAGTTTTCATTTTCAACAATTTCTAATTTTTCAGTAATTTCTATCTTTCATTAAACTGAAAAAAAAGGCAATTATAGCATTAAAAAATTCAAGGGTAATTCATTTTTAATCCTTCTTGAATGTGTTAATATGTTAATGTTTTATTAACATCTATTAAAATTAAAAGGAATGAAAAGTAGGTCGATTCAGAGTGGTCGATTCAGAGCGGTCGATTAAAAGAACTATTACATCCCCAGGATTAACAAGAATGATTTTCTATCAAATCTAGTAGATGGTAATTGCCGGGTTCAAATCTAAGACAGGCTCATTTGCCAAGCGGTTAAAATTTTTCAAGTTTTTTTTTTTTTTTTTTTTTTTTTTTAACCTCGTATAAATATGAGCTGAAACATATTATTAAAATATCATGCTTATAAACAGGAATTATCTGCAGAGAATGGAGCTTTTCGAATAATAATCATACTAAAACTGTATTAAAATAAACTGAAATATAAAAGATTTATGATAAATTTAAGAAATTAAAATTAATTGAGTAAAATTGATTTACAGATATGAGGGAATGTTTTTATTCTTAAACATATCTGAAATCTTTAGGAGTTCAGCATTTTTTTTTTTTTTTTTTTTTTTTTTTTTTTTTTAATCTCAATACACAATGTTTAAGGACTCTTCATGTTTCGATGAGTGTTAGTTTGTTTTATGAGTAATTAGAGGTGAATATTTGTTCCTCAAGATTATTTGCTTAATGCACAGAAAGTATCACCGGTACATCTACATGAAACCATACCAAATTTATGTTATACGACATGGGGGAGCTATAAATACTGAATTCATTAAAAAAAAAAAAAAAAAAAAAAAAAAAAAAAGTTTTTGCAAATGAATTTGTCTTTTCCTGTAAAAGTTGTTTCCAATCCCTACTTCTACAATTAATATTTTTTTTAGGATATCTACTTTACTTAGAAATTTCAAGCAAAATTTAAATAAAATATAAATTATTATAAACGACTAAATTGTCACAAACCTCTTTCGCCGATTTCGTAATAAGACATATTTAAATATTTAAGTACAGAGGAATAAGAAATATAAAGTTCTACAGAATATAGTTTGTAGTTTAAAATAATAATAATAATAATAATAAAATATTTAAAAAATCACATTGATATTTATTTTATTATTATTTCAGCAAAAATTTGTATTATTAAAAATCATTTCGGTTTGCTAGCTGAAATTTCATATAAATGTTATCAAATGGATTTCGCAAGGGATTTGTTGCAAACCTTATTTATACCCATACAGCACAGAATGTTTCAGTTATGTTGCAAAAAGCTTACAATCTTTCAAAAACGTAACACGTTTTAGTATGCTCTCTGATACCTTTCTGAAACATTCGTCCTTTTTGATTTTCTATCTGTTAAGTGATTGTAACGTATCTGTTACGTATCTGATATTTTGTTACGATCGCGGACATTTCTACGTTTTTGAAACTAATCGGAAAACAATCTGAACGTTTTTAAACGTTTCGGAAATGTTTATAATGTTTCAATGTTATATGATTGTTACGTTTCTGGAACATTTTGTGCTGTTAGGGTATAAATCTCTATGACCATGACCAACACTGCACAAGTATACATTTTTTAACATCATAGTAAATAATATAGGAATCAGATTTTATGCTTCTCCACAAGCAGACGAAATGCTGCAATTTTTCAATTGAGTTAACATTAAAAAATAAAAATAAAAATAAATAAAGCTTAAGAACATAATGCTTTATCTTAATTTGTTTACAATATTTGTGCTTCAAGTGAATAAAATGCTTAATTATATGAAGAATCTAAATAAAGGATACTGGGGAAATTATATATTGAAAAGCTGAGACAATTTCAGATTATGAGATATGCTGCTTGTATTTAGTAACACTTCTTTCTTCATTCAGTATATTTTTTTCCTTACATTTAACACAAAATTCAATAAAATCCCACTTTATTAAATTAATATTATTATAGTTTTAATGTCTATGTTGTTAAAAATTACATCAATACAAATCTGAAAATCTAGTACTTTGAAAAACATTTAATTATCCTTCATTCTTCATAAACTCCATTAAATATAACAAAAATATCTTTTTTTGTCATTATAACACTTTAGGTAAACAAAACTTCCAGTTTATTGCATAAGATTAAAATAAATGAAATTGAGTCAAATAATTAAATTTTCCAAAATGCTTTCAATGTTAATGCAATATCTATGTTTTCTTGAAATCCCTTTAACATACACTTTAGACAAATAAGTTCCTATTAAGAGTTGTTCATTTGTAATAGAATTTTAAGCAACTAAACATAATTTTATTAAGTCCATCCTATAAATTACAGATATATTTAGTAATTTGAATTATTATTATTATTTTTAACCTTTTCTTTCGTTCACTTCTAGAATGATTATTATATGACGTTTCTTTGAAATAGAACGCGTAAATACACATACAAATATCATATGCAATAAAATAATGTAATTCTGTAAATAAGTCGTTTCATAAAAATATATAGTATAAAGCTATTTTAAGCTATTTAAAAATTTTGTTGAATAAGTTCTTATTATGGACCGACTGAAAAACTAAATCAAAATAAATTTGGCGTTAATATGATGGGATACAGATTATTTTAAATGCCTATATTTAAAACAAACGTAACTTATTATGTTTTATCGAATTTGATTTCGTATTCTGATACATGAGGTTTTAAGGCAATTTTTGAGCATATAAAATAGTAGCATTAAAGCAAAAATTAAAAAAATTTCTTTAAAAAAATACTGGAGAATTAAACATGAATTTCAGAAAATTTACATAAAAACAGTGAATACGGTTTCTCAATCGTATTCGCAATCATTTAAGAATTTTTCATTTTTCTTCAAAATAGAGTTCTCTAGTGCTTTCACGAAGGATTTTTCTTTTTTGACTATTACAATTATTTCCACTAGGCTATGAATGGGTTAAGATATACTGGAAATTGTGCTTTTTTGGATCCAACTCTAACAGAATATCAATTTTTCTTAAATCTTTTGATCAAGCAAGTAAGTTTGATAAGCATGGTAAGTTCTGTTTTGAAGAAGTTTCAGATCAGCGCAAATTTTGTGTAGAAATCGTGTCTACTGTAAGCGAAGACGTATATATAAGAATCGAAACGTATGATTTATTTTAATTTATATTATTTATTTATTTATTTATTTATTTATTTATTTATTATTTCTTTCTTTCATTCTATTTTTTTTATTATTTACTTTTTTTTTATTATTTTATTTTTTTACTCTTGCAAACTTTTTAAAAACATACAACATTTAAAATACACATTTATTGATCTATATTTAAACGAACATTTCTTAAATATTTTTTTTTTCATAACTACATCAAATTTAGAAGTTTATATTTATAATATCTATCTCACTTGTATACTTTGATATTTTATACATTATTTATCAAAATTCTGCCGTTTTATTTACACTAAAAAAACTTTACTATTTTCTTAACGATCAAAGATTCTTTTTTTTTTTTTTTTTTTTTTTCTTAAGTAAACACGTGATATATTGATAAAACGAAAGAAAAAAAAAAAAAAAAAGAAATACATATGAAAAATCATTGAAAAATATATTTTTCTTCTTTTCAATTATGGGAAAAGGAGCGTAATAAGTTATTGAACTTATTGTTTTTTTATTATTTTTTATTTATTTATTTATTTTTCACACTAAAAATAAATGAAAACTCTTTATTAGAAAACTCCAAGTTTAACTTTACAGAATTTGAACTACTTCACATAATATACTGAAAATAAAATATCATTATAATATTGAATATATAAAAATAGATATATTTTAGTTATAAATTAAATTTTCAAATTCCTATTTAGTAAAGAAAATTGAGAATATGAAATAAATGATTAGGTCTATGTCCCGATTTATGTATTACGGTTCATTTATACATATATATATATATATATATATATATATATATATATATATATATATATATATATATATATATATATAACTATATAAAAAAAAAACGTCTTACAAGTAAAATGGATGAGATGATTGCCACGAAAATTGACATAGTCAATTAATTCTAAATGCGATTGAGAAAATCAAAGGAAAATTTAAATATGTCAGCTTGACACTTTGTATGGAAATCAATGTTAGGAACTTCACTTCTGACATAGAATTCATAAAGAATTCGGACATTTATTAATTAGTTTCCGATATAAAGCAATGTTTTTCGAAAATTTGCTATTTTTCCTCATTTTACATGATTAATATTTTACATGATTTCATAATAAAATTAAAATAAAAGTCAGTTTTATTAATATATATATATATATATATATATATAAATATATATTTAAATCTGGTCAGCTGAATGTTTAGAACGATTTTTAAAAATGCTATATGAAATTGAGTTACATTTAGTTGCAATATTAAATAAACTTATATTTACACTTACTCAGTTTTTTATCATGAAAAAAGAAAAAAAAAAAAAATATATATATATATATATATATATATATATTTATATATATACTCTTTTATACATATAGATGTGTGTGTGTGTGTGTGTGTGTGTGTGTATTATTTTAACTGAAACTTAAGTAAACAAAGAAAACAAATTTATATTCTTTTCTGTTACAACATTAAAATACAGGGTGGGGCATAAAGATCTCCCTAATTTGCCGCTGCCGCCGTGGCGGCGCTAGTGTAGAGGGCGTGTCCGAAGTAGCGTTGTTATATTCCCCTGGTTACACTATTTCAGTTGACAGTATGTCTTGGACTAATGGACATCATGTGTTCGTTGTTGAAATTTATTTTAAAAATGTGGATTACATCATTCAAACGCAACGATCATTTCGTAGGCACTTTGGAGTAAGCAGGCATGGAAAAATACCGGACAGAAAGAGAATACCTTATGGGTTGCTAATTTTAGAGAAATAGGTTCGTGTATAAAATGAAAGTCGCCTGGAAGACCACGTCCTGTTTGAACTCCGGAGAACTTGGCAGCAGTAAGAGATGCTGTAACGCAAAGCATTTAGACGATATCCCTTTTCATAAATAGCAAAAATTGTTACAGATTGTAAAAATTAAATAATGGCAAACATTATTCTTTCCGAATGTGAACATAAAATATTTATTTTCATTGCCCTATATATTTTTATTGACCTCATAAAATGGGGAGATCTTTATGCCCCACCCTGTATAATTAATGTTAACAATATATTTTTAAGATTTATTATTCTTATTCTTATTTTCTTTTTTCACCAAAATATAAAAATATAAGTTTCCATTTACATGAAGAACGATCCACGGCAAGGTCTGAACTTTAGCTTAACAAATAAATAAATAAACAAATAAATAATAGACCTGTCATTTCTTCAATTTTTTTAATACCAATAATTTTAATCGATTCAGTAATTTTTAACAATTCTCATTCTTTATCTCCGATAAGTCTGGGATCAAAATGAACGATAATAACTTTCAGGAAACAGTGGCGAGAAAAATTTTGGAAATGTGACAGCTCTGATTACACGAATAAAAAAATACAATACTAACTTTGCTTCATTCAAATGATAATAATAATAATAATGGTTTTTAACTAAATAAAATGTACGGAGTGTTTGATATACAAGAGATTTTTAAGTCAGTATTTATATTTTAATTCAACATTATTCTCTGAGTTCGGGAAATGAAACTTTAAAAATCTGACATTAAAACTGATTTCTAAATAATAATTGTTTCATATATTTTTAATTTAGATCACTCAGATAAGTATATTTGTCACTTAAATATATTGCTGTTACCCTGGTAATATCATGGTTCATTTTAAGTAAAAATAGTATTAACGAATGCTTTATAATCACTAAATGTCAGTGATATTTTTTTTTTTTTTTTGAAGATATTGAAGTATGTCAATTTTCACTTCTCATTTCATATCATTAATTTTAAAGACGTCCCTTGTGATCCTATTGAATGCAGGAAATGAAAATTATATTTCATATTGAGATGATTTAAAGATTATAAACCTTGAAATAATATTATTTCCTTAAAAAAATGTTTTGGATTCAGAAATGTGATATAATTATGCATAAAAATAAATGAATGTTGCGAAATACGTCTATCAGATAATGTTTAATAAAAATGATTACAAGATAAAAAGAACTTTTTATATACCGTGTTTTTAAATTTTCTGTTGAATCATAAAAACACTACCAAAGGCATCAGGAACCCGGAGCAACTGCATAAACGTATTTAAAAAATTCACTACTATCGTGTTTTGAGCTACTATAAAAGTTTCAAATGGCTATCTAGCCGGAAGTTAGTTAAAAATTGATTGCAAGCTATGTACTGGTAATGCTGCCGAAGGCAGCAGAGTCCCAAAGCAATTGCTTAAAAATATTTTAAAAAATGCATTTTGACCGTATTCTAAACTATTCTGAATGTTTCAAATATCTAAATAGTCGGGAAGTTAGTTAAATAAATTTTCTGTTAAGTCATACAACCGCTGCCGAAGGCAGTAGCTACCTGAAACTGTTGATTAAAAGTATTAAAAAAAGTATTGTCACCGTGTTCTGAGTTATCCTGAAAGGTTCAAATGTCTAAGCTAGTCGGGAAGTTAGTTAAATAAATTTTCTGTTGAATCATATAAAGGCTGTCGAAAGCAGTAGGGACCTGAAATAGTTGACTAAAAGTATTAAAACATTTATTGTCACTGTGTTTTGAGCTATCCTGAAAGTTTCAAATGCCTAGCTAGTCGGAAAGTTAGTGAAAAATCGATTGTAAGCTTCGTACTGATAACGCTGCCGAAGGCAGCAGGAACCCGAAACATTTGGCTAAAGGTATTAACAAAATGCATTTTTACCGTGTTCTGAACTATTCTGAAAGTTTCAAATGTCTAACTAGTCGGGAAGTTAGTTTAAAAAAAATCTGTCGAATCATATAAACACAGCCGAAGACAGCGGGACGTGAAACAGTTAACTAAACATATTAAAAAAATGCATTGGCTGTCGGGAAGTTAGTTAAAAATCGATTGCAAGATTTGTATTGGACAAACATACAAACAAACAAACAATCAAGTATCGAAGTTAATAAAAACATAGTAAAATGACTGTTAATTTAATGTGATTAGATTGTTATTTGGAATTTCTTTTTTTTTTAATAAAATCTAATTTTCAAAGTCCATTAACTAATGTAATGCCATATCCATATATAAGAACTATATTTATGAGTTTTTATGTTTAAAATAAACCGAATAAGATAGATATTTCATTTATTAAAAATCAGTTCTAACTAATATATATATATATATTTGCGTACTTGAGAATTCGTGAGTTGTCCGAGAATGAAAAGCGATTCTTGCAAAGGTTGAGAATTTATTTACAGAAAATTCTACAAGAATATAGGTCTATAAATCAAATATCAACGACATTTCCACCAGTAAACACCGATTAGATAACAGCTGCCAACATCAAATTCACAGTACAAACTATATCAGAGCATTACAACACAAAATGAGTGTATTCCAAAGAGGGTCAGAGCCCATTCAGTAGCAATGTAACCATTTGGCGAAACTCAACTGAGACTGACTGATTTGACTTAAAGCAATTCCTTAAATACCAGCGTAGAAAAATGTAGAAATTCCAGAAAATCGTCAGCCAAGTTCACCAAAAATGCCGCCAAGGATAGAAAAAATCTTCAAAATTGGCGTAAAATCCATTACCGGGATTAATGAGACTTTTAACGTGTTCTTATGCTATTTTAATGCGAAAACAAACTAGAAATACTACAAATTAACAGAAGCCTCATTGAATGGATTTACATAAATATAACTACAAGTTATTTAGAAATTCGTAACAATATTCATAAAAATATAACAGTGAAATAAATAAATTTAATTTACTTTAAAAAAAATCACACCAGCTTTATTATTTATTTATTTTATTTATTTATTTATTTATTTATTTATTTATTTATTAAGAAAAAAAAAATTCCTCCTTTTCCCCCTCTAAATTATGATCCTTATTTTGTAAACAAAAATTTAAAACAAATTATAGAAACTGTTTCTAAAAATCTTCTTTACCATAATCCAAATTTTATAAACAATTCACTAAATGTTTGACTTGAAATTTGATTTTTAATTAAAATTTATCTCTATATAATTCCCGTTTTGTGGAAGAGTAGGCAATATGGAATATTTCGGATAAAATGAAATACCCTTATGCCTCATATACACGAAGCTACAATTAACCGGAAGCACATCAAACGTCTCACTTGGGCTGAAATATGAACGTTATATCACCTTATGTCTTTGAGAAGATCGGTTTTTGTATCATACAACTTATTTCTTTTATCAAGAATCAAATCATTTAGTGGTAACCGTTGCGAATTCTCCAATCTATTTACGTATTAAAAAATGAGAGAAAATCTAGTGTCATTTCAGCCAGGGGAATAAAGTTAGTTAGTAATTTGTTTCCGAAGAACGCATTTCTACCCCCAGATGGTTTAAGTTGATTTATTCTCCGCGACAGTATTTCGGTAATATAAAATACCAAATACGTTTTATATATCCTTAACAGGATGCGTAATTTTTAGTGACTACGATGTGCCAGTAAAATTTCGTATATCATGAAACAACGGCTAGAATTTAAGCATGATTAATAGTTGGTTAGACCTTGATTTAAAATGGTGCTGATTTGCTCTAGGAATATATCAAATTATGGTAGTGCTGTTAAGTTGTGATTCGCCCCATTTAATTGAAAGTTATATGTCAGCTTCTGCAGTGCATAAACACACCAAACTTAGTATATGAGATCGACACCTTGTAAAATTATGTTGTGTTGATTTAAGTGTATGTCATATGAAACGTGTCGCTGTTGTGCTGCAATTTAATTCAGTTTACGGGAAAGCAGTATATCAGCTTCTATGATGTATAAATGCATCAACATTTGCCTGTGAGGAGGATCGTATGTGGAACAATGCTGATTCAAATTTACTGCATTTTTTGAGAAAAGGTGGCGCTGCTATGCTGCAATTATTTTCCATTTGCAGAAAGACTATATACCAGCTTGTATATTATAGTATATATGCAACACATTTACTACTTATTTTTTAACTTTTTTTTTTTTTATAAATTCTAAGAATGTTATTTGCACGGAAATCTCGAATATCTATATTTATTATTAAAATTCCCACTAGTTAAAAAAAAAAAAAAAAAAAAAAAAAAATCGAACACTGAACGAAAATAGTTAGTATTATTAATTTAACATTTTAACTTACAAAAATATTTCTGGTTTTCATAATGCTAAAATTTTGCAATGAACTTACTTTAAATTTTAGTTATCGGTTCGGAATAATCCTATTATTTCATTTCAATGTACATTATTAAATAAATAGTTTACTTCACTTTCTAAAATATGTGTTAAATTATAAAAGAGAAAATTTAATTAAAAATTGTACCAGAACATATCAAGTTAGTTTAAATTAATTCATATCAATTAAATAAACTACTACTTTATCAGACTAAAATTAAACGAAAATCTCTAAAATGAAGTACATTTAATGTAATGCAGATAAATGACGATATTAGTATGAAGAACATAGTTATACATGAATGTAGTATTCAATTAATCATAATAATGTTAATAACTGGTGCCCACATTTAATATGGAGAGCGATATTAGTATGGATAACATAGTTGTATACAAATGCAGTATACAATTTATCATATTAACGTTAATCACTGGTGCCCACTTCAGTGTTTGGATGCGCGCGATACACACTTCTGTCAAAGGATTCAACTTGATTGTTGTTCATTATTCAGAAAACAATAATGAATTATATAAGTTTGAGAAATATATATATATATATAGCCAGTAAACGCTAAACATTTGCTGGAACAATCATTGTCATGCGTAATAAACATAATTTTAATTTTTAGAATAATTTAGACTTGTTAATTTAATAAAGGGTTAAACATTAAAAAATAATTTATTAAAGTAATAAACCGATTTACTAAACTGATGAGGAAAATAATAGCTGTTTCTGTAATAATAGAAATATTTTTATAGTTGTATATAATATTAAATGCATGAAACCTTTTGTTTAAACAACCATATGTCATTAAAAATATATATATATATAAATTATCGATTAATCTACAAAATAGTCTAAATTATGCAATAATATATTTTAAAATGCTTAATTATTTTCTTATCATAGTTGTATTATCAAAATGTAAATTTTAAGGCATGATGCACAAATGCAATAATTTAATTTTTGTGTTAAAAACATATATATAATTAACATTAAAAAATATATATGTACTCTTTTTATTTTAAGAAAAAATGTATGTGATATTACGTATAATTTAACTTACAAAAAATATATATACATAAATAAATAAATGAAAATAACAGGTTGTAATATTAAACAGCTTGTTTGAGAAGTCTTCTTCCAGTGAGTGCGTGAATTGTGAACTTATCTTAATTTATCACCTGCGCCATTATTTTGGATCTTTTGAGCAATTTACCTTTGTTTAATGCCCTTACAATATTCGGTTGCTCTTATTTAAAATTCATAAGCAGATGTTTTATTTTAAAATAAGGTATTAACAATATACATCAGCTCCTGATTCTGTTACACACACACGGTAAGCAGAAGTGGCAATAACATTCAGCAACAGGAAAATAAGAGTGTGTAGAATAATCACAACATACTTTGGGGAAGACGCAACATGGTTCATAAATAAATTAAATGACCTTTAAATTATATGCTTTAATGTATATACTTTATTTTCTAGAGTAGAGTATAAATGGAATTAATAATTATAATTATAATACTATTGTAATTATTATTTTTATAATATTATTATAACAAACTTTCTTGTATTCAGTAAAGATCTCTCTTGAATGCAGATTGGAGCAAAGCAGCCGCAGTAGGAAAATTAACTTCTGGGTTTTAAACAACTGGAATTTATGTTCATAACACACAAGCGATTCCAGATGATGCGTGTGCATTCTCTGTTACTTCCAGTAAAGATACAACATTTGCTTTCACAAGCGGTGCGTGTGGAAGTAGGCCTACACCTGCATTTACTTCCATCAGCATAGCTAGAGGCAGTTGGCTAACACCAGTAGTTGCCACCACCAGCGGAGAAATGCGATTGCCCTCACCAGACTTCTACCAGAAATGGTGTTAGGTAAAGTCACATTAGCGTAACGCTACATACGGAGTTCGAACTTTACGAACAACACGGGAATGTGCAGAGTTTTAGGATTCGGTTTATTAATGGAGTTAGTTCTTATGCTAAACTAAATTATAATTTGCGGTATCTAAATATTTTGGATAAAGTGAGATTGATATAAAAGGTGATGTGTTTCATAGTAGAGGGGTGAAAGTAGTAGGAGGTCAAAGGAGTTAGA